>SMSQ01021856.1:0-12734 GCA_019453375.1 Ctenoplectra terminalis | reverse complement strand
TTTTTTTTTTTTTTAATGGAATTCTGTTATTTTGCATAAATTGATTTTTCGTGTTATTCTACGTATAAAAGATTCAAAATAAGGTCGTTGAAAATACAATAATTTAATGTTTAATCTTTTACAGAATTACGATGTTAGCATTGAATTATCTTCGCTAAGGTTTGAAATATAAAAAAAAAATTAAATTGTATCACTGAATCTTTCATCTACATATTTGCGCATGGTAGATCATTTTTGATAGAATTTTTAAGTAAATTGAATCTTTATATCTGTTCGTGGTTCGTAACACCTGTGCTCGTGACAAAATACCGAGTTTATCTCAGAGAAATATTACTCACGATACAGCTAGTCTATAATTGCTACGAAATTTCTAATATATTTTTAATATAATGAAAAATGATAATAAACGATAGTTTGAACGTACTATCATCAATGTTTAAATCGATATTTAAGATAAACGTTTGAACACTCATACGCACTGGCCACAGAAAGGAGTGATAAATTATTATCTCTAAGTAATTAACTGACATCGGATCTTCGATTAATTAAACTACGCAAAATGGAAGATAAATCTATTAAAGCTTGCATAAACGATTGATTATATCAGTAATTCCCTTGCGAGTTCAAAAAGCTTAATCGAACGAATTAATTGCAAAAAAGGAAGTAACGATAAATAAAATAATATCCTTGTAATTTCTCGTGGCAATAAATCGCGAGCTTCGAAACGATCGCAAGATTCGAAGAAATTTTTTGCCCCAATCGTCGGAAAAAGTTTTAAAAGACATTCGAATCAATATTCTCATTGATCGGACGTTTCCTTTTTATTTTTAACGTATTCCGACCCTCCCACTCAACGATGCGGGTGAAAAATCCTCGAAAAAGGAAGGACGGACGCGGAAATTCGTGACGGTGAGGAACTGCTTGAAAATTTTATTTTATTGGCGAAACATGTTTGGCGGCCTGGTTCACGAGCCTCCCCCAAAAGACCTTTACAACGCGAAAAATGGTTAACTGTGTATCGACAGTTTGTAACACGCGGTATCAAGCAGCAAGGAAGAAAAATGGAACGCGAGAAAATTGATAAAACTTTACTACCTTGTCTTTGGAAATAATCCTATCGCGTGTTCTCCTTGAAAGAAGGTTTTCGGTGTAGATAAATAACAAAGCGTAACATTGTATATCTTTTTTTTTTTGTCAGAAAATAAAAAGGAACGAAACACGAGAGTTGTTGCGTTATTTTTATTCACCAGTCTAGTATCGAATAATATTTTTGTTTACAAAGAGAAGTTGTTTTTGAAGATTGAAAAATGGAATTCTTTTTTACATCTTTCAAGATTTAAAAAGAGTGACGAAATTATGGATTCTTGGTTGTAACCGTGCACGTTAGTTCTGTTAATAGGTTAATAATGGAGGAACAGTATAGTGCAATGATAAACGAAGATAGGATTTATAAAATATAGTTACGCGAGTGTTTTAATTCATCGCAACGAGGAGAAAGTCGGAGAATGAATTCTTTTGTGTCAAGTATTAAATAAAATGTGTTCCGTATAAAAATCATGTTGTGCAACGTAGAAAAGCGTTCTCCAAAATGAAAAGCCCCAAATAATCGGTAAACTTCCCGAAACTCTAACTACAAAAAATGTTGGTGTCTGAAAAGCATCAACTTTAGCCACGGAAAATTATGTACAAGTACAAAATCCGAGAAAATTCCTGAAACTTGATCCGACTTCAACGACAGTCTCGTAACCGACAGTGTACTCTCGTTAGCGTTAAAGAATGTTCGATCAACGCTCCTTCTACGTCAACAACAAATTGACATCGTTTCGAACCCTAGAAAACTAAGCTCCTCTGCTCCAATGGCGTTCCACCAAAACGTACCGACGAAAATATTTTCAGGCATAAAAAAAACCAAACCGAAAGAGCACCAATTAAACAATAAACTCTCTTGCACGATTCAAGGATTCTCCAATTACGAGAATAAAAATATTTAATTAAAAACAAAACAAAACAAAAATAGGTCTCCTGACGAAGCAAACGAAATAGTTAAACGTATAAAAAAAGCGTCTCGTTAAAAATCGTATTGAAATTAACCCTCTATGGGACCGTGTGACTTAAAAGTTACAAATCTTATCTATATTTTAAAAAATTTATTTTGTTTATTTTGTTTTATAGTTGTCACTGCACTATTAAATTTGATTACTGTATCACTGTAGCGACGCCACGATCCATCCACGGTGATTATTAGTTAAAACATTTTCAAATCAAAGTGAGAAACTGTAATCAATCGTAATTTTTGCTCCGATAAACAGACAAAATTCGGGCTACAGAGGGTTAACAAGAATTAACGAGAATCCAAAATAAATGCTTCATAGGTGCAAAAAGAAAGATAAAAAGAGAACGAATGCTCTTTTTACGTCTAGATCGAACAACTACCGTTTCGAGCACCAAAAATATGGCACCTTTTTCTCCCCGGCGATACGTGATCGGGGAGAAAAAGCACGTATCATGGAAACAGAAAGCATTTTTCACGCGTAAAGAGATAAATCCAAAGTATTAATTAAACGATAAACTTTCCCGGACGATTTGACGCCTCTCTAATTGCAAAGAAAAACGTTTTTCTTCAAAGGAATGGTATTTTCGTCCGCGAAACAGGCGAACCAAACACAGGTATTACGTTCCCAGCTAATTCCCGACGTTCATAATTCGATTGCGAGCGTTCGTTATCCGAGAAACAAGCCACAAATAGCTCGATCGAGGGCGTGAAACTACAACTGAATTTTCCCTTGTTCCTTTCCATCAGCGAAGCGTCTCGTTTCAATCGGAGCCTCTTCTGCTTCATCGCGATCATTCGTTCTTATTATAGGTATTATTTATTATTTAAATTGCTTGTATATATGTTTAAACCTATGTCAATCATTAAGAACGACGATACAGGTGGACGTCGTAATAATAATTTATAGAGTGTAATTTTCAACTCTTCTTAATAGTCTTCTGAAGTTGAGCAACTCTCGAAACTCTTCTTTACAATTGTAATGAAAAATTGCTTCGAACATGCATCTCTCACGCAACTCTACCTATGCATTCTTAAACCGATATTCTCTTTTTCTCTACTTTATTATTCCTCTTACTTAATCTAGAAAAACCATGCAGAAATTCATGGAACATATTCGGTCACGTCTATCCGAAAGTTTGAGTAGCCATGCACTCATCTTTGACACCCTAATCTCAAGCTCTCAGTCCAAACACTCTCTTCTTTGATGATATACTAAGATCCGTCTTAACACTAAAACTATCGAAGTCATTTGACCGATTCGTAATTTTTGATAAAAATTCTACAAATTTCGAATGGTGCATTTTTTAGTATTTTCCGCGATTTTCTGTAAAGTAAATGGTTAAAAATTTGTTTCGATTGTATTATATATTTTTTTCGAATATCTACTATTGTAATTTCTTTGGTAAAAATAAGTATGCTTTAATCGTTGGTAGTTTTAGTGTTAAGAGTTTTTATATTAAGAGCGAGTCTTTACTTCGAACACAAAAATTGTCCAGCACGAAAAAGTTTACATTAAAGCTTTTCACCTTTAGAAAAGTAAAAACAAAGAGTATAACTTGATTATATTTTTCAAAGACAAGAAAATTATTCAATTTAAAAATATACACGCGTAATCTTCACACTTTTATAAATATTTTATAAATTCACGTATTCGTTGAAAAAAAAATGACAAAAGATATGAATAATTGTTATCAATAAATAGTTCATCGACAAATAAATAAACCATTACTCGTGGTTTCATCGTAAAGAAAAAAAAATTGCACGATATTAAAGAAAGCAAAAGTTTCTGAGCTCCAGTGAGCGAAATAAATTATTCGAGAGACCAAATATTTACTCGCTTCGACTTGTAATTTGCCTATTCGACAAACTCGTCGAAAGGACATCACTACGATTCGAACCGATGAACAATGATTTCGTGAAAAACCGATTCGGTATACACTGCATTGAAACAGTTTCTTTTACGGCAACGCTTTCGATCGGGACGAATTTGCTAACTTTGGAAACTTTGTTGGCCGCCGCCCTGTTTGAATTAAAATTAATGAAATGGCAAAGTTTCGTGGAAGGAAGCCCAGGGAAATTCAATCTCTGCTCTCGCTAACAAAATCCGCGGGAAAAGGTTGATTTCGATACGATTGCCTGTGATTTGATTACACAGAGTACCGTCGACTTCTTATCGAGCCATTAGAAACTCGTTATCTCGTAAAACTTATTTCGCGTTCGACGAGAGAGGAAAAAAAAAAAAAAAAAAAAATTGGCGCGGCGATGGGATAAATCTAACCCGAACTTGGGGATGAGAAAACTGATAGCGATGCAGAACACGGTTTATTACATGTTGCTGGCAAAAAGTTATCAGCAGTTAGAGATGAAGTCAATTTTTTCTTTATTACTGCTTTAACGCGTTAAACACCACGTCGATCCTTGGGAACCGATACTAAACTTTTCGTTTAGGCTAGGTTGAATACCAAGTTTTAAAAGAATAGTACTTTATAATTCATACAATACTAAAAAAAAAAATATGTTTACACTTTTTTGATGGATCAGAGTAACCTCGAATGAGAGTAGTCTTGCGTCGGCTATGAAATGTTCCGTTTTTCAGCTGTTTTTAACAGCATACTAAATATTAATATAAATCCATACGTGTTTACCCGAGAAAATATATTTATTTCATTTAAATATCAATTCAATTTACAACGTACTGATTTTTTTTTTTTTTTTTTTTAAGAAAGTGGACCATCTCTTCCCGATTTACCTATATTAAAAAATTTCTAACAAAAATTATATTTTCTGTTACGAATATTACAAAAAGTTACGACCGTCTTGGTACAATTTCTAGTTCCTTTTCTTACAATTTATTTATTTCTTTCTCAATTGTTTTCGCAGCGTTCCTGTATTTACGCGCCACCTAAATGGAAAGTAAAATGAAGTTAGCTCCGCGTTTAATGCGTTAATTATATAGCTCATATAGAAATTAGTCCGTGTCTACATTCGTTTAACGTAGGATTAAAAATGGTGTTGCTTATGGAACAGCCTGATATAATTTCTCAATATATTTTCCTTTTGAACGCGCTTACATATGTTTGATTCCCGTATTGCCTTCATTGCATTATTTCTGTATAGCAAAGGAGCACTCCTATTAATAACTCTTTTATTGCAATAAAAACGTGTAATAAGCATGATCACTGATAACTGTAAGGTCTTACGATGCTTTTTAACGACGATGTAAATAGGTCGGTTATTTATGTATTTACATTGCGCTTAATGAGTGGGTTAAAGGATTTATATCAACA
Organism: Ctenoplectra terminalis; assembly: GCA_019453375.1. Classification (NCBI taxonomy): domain Eukaryota; kingdom Metazoa; phylum Arthropoda; class Insecta; order Hymenoptera; family Apidae; genus Ctenoplectra; species Ctenoplectra terminalis. The sequence continues at coordinate 7,394 of SMSQ01021856.1, read as the reverse complement.
CGATGGTGCATTTACTTACACGAACAATGTAAATAAACGTACCAAGGGGACGGTTTTCGATAAGAAGAAAGCAACGGTAATTAGCTGCCTTTATTTTCCTCCTACTTTATAGAAAAATTAGTCGAATAAAATTTGTTTCATCCTGAATCGAGTAACAAGACACATAAAACACCATCCGCGTCCCTTTGAGATAAACGTGAATATTTATTGCATAATTCACTGGCATCGTCGTGTCGTAATTCAACGATTTTTATAATCCTCACAGACGAGCGCTGTTACGAGATGCAAAATGCTATCTTATGACATTTTATTAAAATAGGAAAATATATATGCAAAGTTTGTGAAACTGCTCGATCGTAACCTATGCGATGTTCATCGTTGTTACAAACGTTGTCGAATCGTAAAATTTAATTAATATTTTTACTGCAAAACGTACCGTGTAACGCGGACAAAAGATGGACGAGGAAAAGAGGGTTATTGAAAAACGTGACCCGAAAAATGATCGGTTCGAGAATACCACTTTGGACGAATTACGATCGCTGTGCCATCGTATACCCATTTTTTACGACAATAGTACCGTTGGATTGATAGGTAAGTCTCGTCCATTGATATTTGAAAAAGTAACAAATTTTGTAAATTGTGTTCTCCCAAATCTCATGGATTTTGATGTCCAACATAAAATTTGTTTTTTTATTATCGACAAAAGGTCGACCAAAAATTTTCTAAACAGTATTGTGCAAAAAAGAAAATATATCAAGAGTAACAAAAAAGAATTATTTTTTACGTTTTCCATTTTTTCTCTTTTTTTCTTTTTTTTCTTTTTTTTTTCTGTTTTTAATAATCCTAGTATTATTTCGTCTAGGCTCTAACCTTGAACAACAAATCGTCTTAGATAATTATACTCACGATTCTGATAATAGAGAGCAAAGCTCATTATGCTTATATCCCAAGTAATCCTAAAAATTGAATTTTTTGACAGGTGCTTCCCAGTGGATACTTTTATAGCGAATTTCTTCGATAATCTATTAAAAATCTTGTTACCCAATTTTGTTTGGCTTCCACAAAGGACGAACATCGACTTCAGAAGCTCAACATTCTAGCAAGTTCCCACAGCCACAATGAACTGTGTGTCGGAGCGCTTCAATTAGACGCATTGGAGTTCTAATCAACTCCTCTCTCTTGAATCATTGACGTCTTAATCTTCCCGAAATAGAAAAGCCCGACCGATGCTCGAAGTAAAAAAGATGCCGATATCGGGCCAGAAATGTAGCAGCGGTAAAATTAAATTGCCTTCGATTGAACTGTCCGCGCAAACTGTACGAAAGACAGAATCCTATAAAAATGGAAAATTTTACGAAGGAATCTTCTTATTCGATTCCTTTTTTTTTCTGCATTTTATTGGACGTATAGAAATAACTAACAAGAGCACATGAAATGTTGTTCTTTAACTTTGGTGAGATTTTTCAAGTGAATAAAGAACATAAAAATATTTAATCTATATTTGACTGTTAGTGTAGACACTTCATAATTGATTAGAAATATTTTTAAACGTAGTTTCAAATCTTGTCTCGTGATATTTACGAAGTATCTATCGCTACTTTCGAAAAGTTTCGCGAGAAAAATATTTGTCTTAGGTATAATTTCAATTTAACGGGCGAAGTTGCGGTTAAAAGCAACTTTGAATATTTCTGTGATAATATAGATGATCTTTCAAGTTTGTTAGGTAACGAATGGCATAGTGTAATTAAACATGAAAAATAATATTGAAAAAGTAAAAGAAAAAAAAAGAAAAAATTGTTAACGTGATATTTAGTTTCGATTAATGCTATCAGTTCTCACCTCGTCCTTTTAAAGACGAAAAGGTGAAATATTTTCATCAATGGAATATATTAAAATTAAACACATATTCAGGCAAGCGTGCAAATTAGTACATCTCATCGAAATCATTAAGCAAATTATTGAGTCAATCCTTTCTCGGAATTCCAAAGCTACGAAACACGTTAAACACGAATGCACTGTTACGTGCAATTCGAAGGTACACAACAGCATTCATCATTGACAGAACATCGTCGATCGTTCCGTGCATCAACATTAGCATTCGATCGTTGCAACACCAAATGCAACGTGTGTTCTATACAGACACATACAAGACACGCATAGAAAGAAAAAAAAAAACAAAAAAAAAAGGAACACCGAAAACTCAAAGTATACGGAACAGAAGATTTGTTCCATTCACCAGACGTACCCACCCTCTTGGAGGTCGAGCCTCGGTGCCAGGCAACAGAGCCGTGTACCTCGTCTGCGCCTCGGTAGGCAGAACGATATCGACGCTCTTCGACCGTATATTTTGCTGAGGAACGGTCAACGTATCGGCGTCCTCGCCGTGCCCGTTCTTATTGTTGAAGCAAGAGTCCACGGACGCGGCACGATCCCGTTTCAACTCCGGAACCGTCAGAAAGATATCCTTAACGACGAACTTACATTTGCTCGGGCCAACGTGGCTCACCTCCTCCTCGTCGTCGTCGTCTTCCACCTTCTCTTCATCTTCCGTCGAACTAACGAACGTTGGCAGTTCAACGGGGAACGAGGTCAGAGCCTCCTGTCGAGCAAGTTTCGGAGAGGCGATCGACCTTTTGCGTTGCCTCTCTGGAAATAGAGCGCCTTTGACCTCGCTGGTATCCGTCGCTCCCTCTTGAACAACCTCGGGAACGATCTCTGGAACTGCGGTAGCTGGAACGACGGTCGGTGGTTCCGGTTTCGGTTCCACTTTAAGAGCGTCAGGCTCTTTCTCGGTAAACGTCGTTAGGGTGACTCTAATCTCGGGACTACCTTCGCTCCTGTCAACCAATTCGGAGTCTTCGTCCTCCGAGGTATTGTCCCCCTCGTCCGCCTCGTCGTCGACCTCTTCTCTCGACGAAGGATCATCTTCGTCTCTGCTCAAGTAAAAACTCTTGTACTCCTCGATGCAGGCACAGTGGTAACATCCAGAGACTTGAATCGTCGGCGTCTCAGAGCGTCGAACGCTACCAAGGGACTGTTGGCTAGAAGAAGAACCATAGCTTCTTTCGCCAACGTCGAAGCTCTTGGATTGTTGGCCGCTTTGAAGCTGCGGCACTCTGAGCGTCGCGGATCGTTTCCCGCGCGAAGAATCTTGCGACTTCGCTGGTGAACAGGAGGACGACGAGGAAGAGGTAGTCATGGTCGATCTGGCATCTCTAACATCGTCCTGTCGCTTAGCTTCCAATTGGATCTCGTCGAAGGAGGCCGATCTTACTTGCTTTGGTACATCGAGACTCGACTGCGACTTCAATTCCGCTCCCGTCGGGGTGCGTGACCTCTTGAAGGTCGAGCGCAGCCTCTGCATCCTCACTTGGCAGCTATCTGCTGAAACTCGACTCGTTCCCCACGATCGACGGCCCAAACCTCGACGTCCACTGCGATCGTCCTGGCCAGCTCTTCTTCTTCCTCTTCCTCCTCCGTACCAACGGTACCGCTCGAACCCCGATCCTCTCGCTTCCGAATGATCGTCGTTTCGCTAGAGAGCTCGATGATCACCTCGTTACACCTCGGCGACGAGGAAACCGCCTTGAACTGCCAACGACCGCATCCTTCCACCGCCTTCGACTTAGCTGCCGGTCTGCAGCCCATCATAAGTCACCTCGACGTCCGTGTTCGGCTGCTACGCCTCCTATTTAGCGATTTCCTGTTGCTTAACTGATTGTGTCGTGTTTTCCTGGTTCTGGGTGAGAGAATATTCTTCTCGTTCAGCGTTCTTTGTATTCTTTTAATTTGGACTCTTTGCTACGATCGAACCACTGATCGACGGTTATATTTGGAAAATGTCACAAGATGGTCACTGTATTTATTGTACACACTGTGGAACTGTTTTAGGAAAAACGATAGTCTACTCTGTTTTTAGAAGTAGTTTTTCTTTTAATCAATTACACACTCGGTTCGTACGAGAACTTTGTAACGTAACCACTGACGATGGTAACAATTCTATTTTTAAGAAATTAATTCAGAAAGTTTGATCGTTCTCGAAAAATTGCTATCCGCTTAAGCGTCCAGAATAGATCTTAGTTCATAAAAAAAAAAAAAAAAAATGTATCGACGATACACGACTTTTCACGTTGCATCTTTTAATTTCGAACAGCCTGCAACGTGTTATTTAAAGTCACCGCAACCTTGATCCCGTGGAAGAATGCTCGATTAATTAACGACCATGATCTTCGAGAATGCGACGCAGACACAAGTTACAAGGTCTTCCCCGTAGCCTCCCTTCGATAGAACCAGGGATCTATTTGCTAAAATTACATTCCGATCCTGGACACATCCGACGCCACGTGGAAACGACGTCCTCGATCCGGCAGCATTTGCAATTTAAGCTCATTTCCCCGGCCGACGGAATTTCCTCATCACCGCTTCCAATGATCATACTATCTCAAATTAGACGCACCACCTCCAACGTGCGGAAAGATGAACTTTATTCAAGGCTGTTCCCCTTAATTGTTGCGTTCACCTTACTGTAATTCCATCCCCCGTTCTAGACGCTTAAACACGTGGAAACAAGAAAGCCCTCTTACTTCTTCAACGTAATTAACTGACGCTTCAATGTTATCAGCTCTGTTCATTGAGTAATTTCAATCTTAAATAGCTTCAATTTTGTGCAATCTTCTATGATATGAATGAATAGTTTGTCGCATTAAAAATAGTATCGAAAGAATTGATAAGATAAATTGTTCGAATACGAGTAAGATAAGTTGTTCCCACAGCACCGTTTCTCCCCGTTACTTGTCGATTCCGACGTTTTACTTACACCTCTCGACTGACATTAAAGTGACGATAGTATCGTCGAACGTTCAACACTGCGACGATTATTCTTCCCCGAGACGCTCTGTAAATCGTTCAAAAGTGGATAGTCGGATCACGACTTAATCTTCGCGTGTCACCTCTATCTTGAATCATCAAACGAGTTAATCGCAGAGGCGCGTTCTCGAGTGTTGGACCTCTGGAGACAAATGTTAGGAACCTGTTATTCGCGCGATCACGATCGATCTCTTATACGGATCTCAATTTCTCTTATACAGAAATTAACATCGAACGTGACTTGTTATCGTAGAACATTCGATTATAAAGTTCTTTTTTCAAAACTTTAGTAAGATTAGTTAAATTCGACGTTTCAATCCAGTCGCGATAAAAATTGATTAAGCTCCAACACCACAATATTTATTTCAGCTAAATCAACCCCTCGTACAGAAATAAACACCGAAAGTGTGGATCGTTTCGTCGAACGATCCTTTTCCCGAAACTTTTGTAAGATTGGATCGATTGATCCATATTTCAAATTCATAAAGTTACTTTACAAAGTTCCAACACCACCAAGTTTATTTCGGCGAAGTGTTCGAAACATCGACGTCCCTGCCACGACGTCACCCTCCGACGATCCTATTCGAGCCAAACCCTCGGTTCAATCTTCTCTAGAGCTCGTAGAAGAAGTCGAACGAGCGTTCGAGGGTTGATAGACCGGCGACGAGCACCACATTGATCACCGACGCGTGAACCATAGTCGAAGGTCACGCGTCACCGTCCGCCAGGAACCGTCGACGACCTCAGCGAACCTCGACGCACGTGAGGTCGTCGAACAGCTTTTGCCTCGCTTTCTCACCGGCTGGTTGTCTTTTTCTCGCTCGTCGAGACTCTCTTCTCTCGAGTGACTAGCAGCATCGATCGGCAAGCAGGCTTTCCAGCCCCGTAACTTAATTTCTCAGCGACGTTGCGGTAATCTGGTCGATTGAAATCCCATAAAATCTCATGAAATTCCATGGGACCGTGCGTTGCGTATTACGGTGGCTGCGTCTCGCCGGAGAACGCTCGCCTTAAGTTATCTCCATTTCACCTGGTTCCACGGTTCACCGGCTCGTCGCTTCTCATAGCTTTTGATCCTTCTCGATTCAATTCTCCGTTCAATTCACCTGTCCTGTGCTGCTGAATATTAAACGAGCGTGGCAAAGCATCGTTTCGAGAAAAGAGCTTTCTAATATTCTTCCAGGCGCGCGAGAATTACGAACGATCAGGGATCAACGTTAGAAGAAGCGGTCGATGATTTACAACACAGTCCTCGGATCACCCTGTTGCGGCTTCCCGAAGGGTAACCCTAACACGGGCTTCGACCTTTCTTTTCCCACGTTGTTTCTTTCGGAAGAAAGAATTGAAAGTTCGAACAGACTCGATTACAAGGGACACGATCTCGTCCCACGTGGACAGCTTCCACACCTCTGTCGTTATGTAAACATCGCCGGTGTGCCAACGAGAATTCTTCCGGACGAGACGGAACGATGCCCCATCGGCGCGGGTTAAGAAGAGGGCAAGCGTGCACGCGGTCACGCCGTGCACTCGCGACTCCGATTCATCGCCGACGATGACCAAACCGATGAAAACCGATTCGAATACGTTCGTTTCTTCAACGACCCGATTGGAACGAAACGAAAAGTATTGTTGTAGTCTCGACAAAAGAGAACGATACGAACGAGTTACGCGTGACGTGCCGTGACAGGATAGACTGGTTGGACTAGTGACCAGGGCTCGGCAGTGGCGGATGCCACAAGAGGTAAAGTGGGGGTTAACACTGGGCTCTCGTCTTCCTCTAACCCTTGTGTTACCCTCTTGCTCGCGCCCTCCTAGCAGTCGTCGGTCAGACATGCGCCCTCCGACAGATTCCATCTGTGCTCGTGTACACGGATACACTTATGAGGAACACCGATGGCACGAACGACGAATTGGAGATTGTGCTACGTGGCCGACTATCGGGGAAATGTGTGACGCAGGAAGGGCAGACACGTGTGGAGCCTCCTCTTCCCTCTTCCACGCTCCTCGAGATATTCCGCCACTGTCACCCCGTCGTCGCTTTTCCTTATTTTTTCTTTTTTTTTTATTTTTTCCTTTTTTCTTACCGTTTCTTTTTTTTTCCCGACAACACATTTACCAAGGTGGACGATGAATTTTTGAGACGCCTCTGCTTCCTTAGTCACGAGTTCACGGTTGAGGTGAATTGGCTTGGAAGCTTGGTAAAGCTACCCGAGGGGTTGTTAAGGTGGTGTTAGGCTGGCGATGTTTAATTGATTTCGAGTACGTTAGACGAAGAATGTCCAGGTGCTCAAATTCTTCTCGGATCTTGGATTCGGGTAATATTTGAGAATTCTGAGAATTTGTTTCAATCTGGATCTTGTGTCTTGCGAGTTTTTTGGTTCCACGAAGTCAGAGTTCTTAGATTTAAGATTCTTTGATAAGATCTTTCGATTTTTTGAAATCAAGGTATTTTTATTAAGATCCTTCGGTTTCTTAAATGTTGGATTTCTGCGATGAATAAAATTCTTCCATTCGTTAAACTTTAGTTT
>SMSQ01021854.1:65760-325270 GCA_019453375.1 Ctenoplectra terminalis | reverse complement strand
GCTGGAACCCAGGCGAAGGAGGTTAGGGTGGTTGCTTTATGAAGAGTCAGACAAGCGTGCACGTACCACCGTCGGCTCCTTCGCATGGACGCCCATATTATGCGCGTGTACCGCTCCTATTAATGCGTTGCCGTTGCACTCTCGAGGGGTAAAGGGAGCGACTTGTGCAACCCTGCAACGGCTCGTCGAAGTCTCCGAGGGTGGAAGGGGTCTGTCAGAGGTGGCGTACATCGGCGCCAACCGGTAACACTGCAGCGAAGTGCCGGTAAATTAGATTATGCGCGACCTCACCCTCGGCAACCCTCATTCTCCGACACTGACCCCCGGGAACAGAAGAAGAAGAGCATCGAACGGAGAACCGTCCCGCATCGGCCGATTCACCCCTGCTGGACTTTATTTCCTGATATTGCCGCGAAATATTCTTCTACCTTGAAGCTTTTATGAGCGCCTTGAAATATTAACCCTTTGCGCGGCGAGATGCAGCGGAATGTATAATGCACGGCAGGAGAGGCACGTATTGTTCGAAGTGAAATACGTCCGTTTGCCGGAGGATGATATTGAACGTTTAATAATACACGCGTGACTTCTCGATTCTCTGATGGTTTTTTTTCCCTTGCTTTTCTTCCTTTGTTTCGTTAAGATTGTTGGTTGTAGGCGTTTCTCTTGTTTGAGAGGAAATGGAACGCTGTAGGTTGAGGGTGGGTGTGAGGTGTTAACGAAGAGGAATGTTTGAAAGGGTCGGAAACTAAAGGTAGAGAGAAGAGCGGTCGTGCGGACGAATCTTGGCGTCACGGTTTTCTTTGCTCGATCCACAAATGAATACGTATACGTTTCGTAACAACGATATCGCGTGGCTTTTGGTATTACGATTGTAGTATCGTTACGTCAGCTCACCAAAAATATTCTACTTTTTTGTAACTCGTGATAATAAGCTAATATATTTCTAAGCGGTAATCGTCTGGTACAATTTCGTTGGCAAAACATCCCTTGGTCCCTGGTGACATTTTGAACGACAAGGGGCGCAATGGCGCTCGGGAGCATATGTATAATGACAAAATGATACGTTGAAGCGAAATGAGCATATCGCAAGAACTGCCCCGTCATTCTGGCGTAATTATCGATGATTACACGATGCAAATACGGTTGCCAGGGGAAGTCGGGTTTCAAAGGCAGAGTTTGGAGTCACGTTTGCGCGTCCGCGCCGATATGAGCATCGGTCTAATATATGCGGAAACCCTCTGACTGGTGCACTCCCTTCGCGTGAACCCTCAAGATATACGTGTGCCTCCATTGAGTCGTTGCCTAACGAGTGGTTCCAGCGCGTAAGTACTACGTCGAGGGTGGCGCTTGTACCTGCCGGCGAAAGTTAGCCTTTAGGCGGAAAAGCTTTTTATTTCGAAGGGTTGTGCAGGAAGAAACGGCTGGATACTGCGTCAGCCAGCCGATGCATTATGCAGCGACTGTTTGAAGTCCTTTCTTTTCTTTCTTTCCTCCTCCTGCTTTTTCCTTTTTTACCTCGGTCCGCCTTTTTCTCATTTTTTTTTTTTTTTCTTCACCGCCACGTTTTTTCCTCCCTCCCGCCCCTTTTTTTTGCTTTTCCTCTACTTTCACGCTCTTTCGGCGGGGCAGCGGCTGTAACGCGGCAGAATTGTCGGTGAAATGCGCGCAAATTTCACCGTCGCGCGGCAGACGAGACCCTCGAGGGGTAGCGTCGCCCGTTTGACGACACGAATGGAAACGTTTCATGGTGAAGTGGATTGATTACTTAGTTCAGTAGAGCCGTGAAGCAGAAACGTTTATACGGCCATCGTTGTATTCGCTGAATAACGTTGAATTAATAACGGGTTAGTAAATAGAATAATTTCATGGGATTACCGTGAATTGTGCGCCAGGGGGAGCGTTGTATTACCCGCTCCCAGGCAATTTTGTCTCTTTAATGGGATAAAAATCATTTTCCTCTATTGTTCTTTTTCTACGTACAATTCACCCATTATTCATTTTTAATACAATATTTTCCTCTTCTCTCGTAACTCGTCTTCTTTTTGGTCGCGAGAAATTAGTAAATTTAAAAAATCAGTACCCAAAAAATCCTTTGATACTTTAAACTTAGCTGCTTTACGATTTTACGAGCGTTCATCGTTTTTACTTTGCTCCCATAAATAAATCATTTTCCTGTTCCACCACTGAGTCGCGTACAAACTATTCCCTTCACGTCGAAAGAATCGCGCGACTGATATCCCAAAACGCTGCAGCGCTCTTGTCCAAGCATGAAACGACGTTAACGCCATTAATCATGGCGCGGAGAAAGGTACGATGAAAGGTCCTGTACACTCGTGAGATTACGAAACCCGATCTGGGGAGGCCGTGTCCGGAGAAGAATCACACGAGATACCTACCAACACGCGGAACCAGACACGGCCGTCGGAACCGTGAGGTGACGATAATTTATCCATGCCAGTCCGGAGAAAGAGCGTTTTCACGAGGATCGGTGTAATTTAAGGAATATGAAAGTATCGCTACTAATGAGAGAACTCGAATAAATTCACTGTCATTATATGGCTGCAATGTCCTTTCGTCACGGTGATTTATGCTGATCCATAATTAATGCGTTTTTCTGTTTGCCCTGGAAGAAAGGCGAGGAGTAAGTTACACAAGATAGATAGTAACAAGATTTTCATGTAGTTCTTCATCATTTTCCCGTCATAAGTGTGATCAATCTATCAAAGGACAATATGGATAAGAATGGATAAAGATTCATTTTTACACTGATTTTACACTGACCAAAATTATGGGCCGAAGGGTGTTTTCTCCACGACTGTGACAAACTCGTATCAGCTGAACCTGTTTTACGACACGTGCAATTACGACGATAATTTCGAAGCTCCAGAAGCCATGAAATTCTCATGGGAGCCATAATACCCTCCATTACTTTGGGACGAAAAGAAGCAATGGGTTTCCCGACCGCCATTGTAGGCCCTGGAATGAAATGTTTAGCATATTAACCAGCAACCCTGGAAATATTCGTCTGTTACTTTTGCGAGGTTAACGTCGTGATTACTGCCCCGTGAAACAGTGGTGGCTAAGGGTCGGTTCGCAGCTAAAAATAGCTGGCGAATGCTTGAAAGTCTGTGGTCCGTAATGAGAGCTTCCGTTGAGAGCGAGAGCCCTTCTCTAAATGGATCATAACAAACGGAATTGCGGAAACCCGTGATCATTCTGTGAGTGTAAATCACGCTTGTTTCTCGAGTAGCTTTCGCGTATTGTTTCATTCGAGGCTTATCAAAACATTTTTCCAAAAAATTAATTATAAACGAACGAAAATGCCCACAACGTATTCATAGGCGCGTTAACGTTGAAAAATAGGGTGGTATAATTTATGCACGCATCACGTATGCAAACTTACGTCACGCGTACCCAAACGCCACATTGTAAATGAGAAATTAACAAACTCATTACAGACCTCAATGGATAATTCCGGATGTTTGCTCGAGAATATATGTACCGCTGAATGAAATATGCACACCGCGTTCGTAAATTTAACAAAGCAAGCGTCGACGATCGCGCGAATACGGTCTGGTTCACGCGACACGCCACAACCTATCATCGTATTCTACACTTTCTTTCCCCTATGCGTTGCGCGTGAAGTTTCCCGCCCCTTTCTAACGATAGTCGAACCCACCCCGAACCAAGCAAGCGTGCAAGTGGATCAGCCGTGACTCTTTAACGCGGCGATCAGGCAATATCGCTTAAGCCGTGCTGCATCGCCGATAGGATTAATGGGCGAGAGCGCAAGGACAATTTCGAAATGGCACTCGACACTCGTGCACAATTGCAATTGCCATCGAGTGGCGAGTGTGGAGCCACGGTCCGGTGCGCTTCTGCTTCGACCAAAGGGGGATGATGTCGGTCTCTCGTTGGAGATCGGGGTGGCGTGCTCGCTCGCGGAGTTAATCACCTCTATAAAAACATTAAAGAGGCGGAGTTAATCTTCTCGACAGTGAGTTTGCATTACCATTCTCAAATGCTTTGTAAAAGCAGACCGCTACACTATTCGTATTGGCTGCGAGTTCGATTTATTCCATTTCGAACTTTCGAAGCATGCTGCAGAAAACAAAGAAAGAACAAAAAAAAAAGAATGATCCGAAGAGGAGGAAAAAAAAATTGAACGAATTCGCCGCAACATCCTCGAAAAGATTCGAATCGTACAAAATTGGCCGAGGATATTGGTTTTTCCTTGTTTGCACGATTCACTTACTCTGGGTGTTTTTCTAGCTACTGGGTCACGCTATGAATTAAAAAAGAAAAAAAAAAAAGAAAAACAGCTAGAAAAAATAGCGGAAGACGAATCGAGGAAAAATATTACGTAATGAGCATTGAAGTACCGAGTTTCTTTGGAATAACAGTTGGATATTATTGAATTACAGGATAGGTAAGTGGAAATACTGTGGAGACAAAATGTTCCATTATACAACCATAATTTCCGTTTTTTTTATTAATACCAGACGTTTCTTAAATCACGAAATATTAGAACAATAAAATTGGTTGATACGGAGTGGTCCATAAATTTGATAATTTAATCGACGACACAGTATTCTCTCTGTTTGCAATTGTTCCCCTGACGTTATAATTTTTCTGACATATAAATTGGAGAACGTTGCAAAAAAAATAGACAAGGGGTAGAAAGAGGACAGGCGAGAAGACTAAAAACGGGATAAGAGAGAAAGTGTCGCGTGTCTCCATTCGATTTGGCTTTGCACGAGTGCCATCCGGCAGCTGGGCTTCGCCCATTTATAATTCCCTGTATGGAGTACGTGGCGTATGCACATGGTTATATTGCATTGGACACGGGAGCGCAACGCACGCCATTTCGGATTACACGTTACCAGATGAAAAGCGATCCTAGGAAGAGGAAGAGGGTGCTGCTGGATTTCCAGGCAAGTCATCGTATTTCCCTCGTTATACCCGTTGTTACCAATAGGATCGGCAATTTAGCCTCCAAAACCGAAGGCTTCTGTTCGTCCAAAAAAATAACATTCGTTCTTCGAAACACGCAACCTCCATGTACTGTAAGAAAAGTTACAACGTTCCAAGGCAGAAAACCCTTTTAAAAATCTTCATTTACCGAACGAGTCAATTAACGAGTAAGTGGTTTCCTGGCACAAACATCTTCTATGGAATTATTCCCGAACGGATGATGAATCGAGCAGAAAAATCGCGACGACGTGTTTTTTTTTTGCGTAATTAAGAGCGCACGTAGGAGCAAAGAGGAAAATTTTCAAGATACTTTGGCCGCTGGCAAAGAAACGGTAGTTCGTAATTACCTCTCGTTAATTGACGTCAGGGGTGAATCCTTGCTGTCTCTCTGGAGGGACCAGGTAGTCCTCGATCGAGCTACCTGGTCAAGAAGCGATAGAGTCCGTTAAGTGAATTAAGTGATTCGAGTCCCACTACTGACGTATTACTCGCGGCTAGCACTTGGTCGGAACAACGCGATTCGCTGCGCCAGCCATCGTTCCGCTAACTGCATAGCAGATTGCTGTAATTTCACAAATGCGTTCAATAGCCGCCGCTTAAGGTTGACAGCGTTTGCGTGAAGTACCGCCAGTGCGTCGGACACAATCTCCGTCCGTGTAATTCATCTCGGCTTTCGCACATATGCTGCCGATCTTGACACCACGAGATCCTGTAGGCGGGCCATGCGCGTTCGCTGGAAAAAAGGGGAGATCGTCTGGCGGAACTTTCGCTGGAATCGAGTCGAAAGGGGAGCCTGCTGTCGCAACGCGAACCAAGCGTCCTCGCTTTCTTTGAGCCTCTTCCTTTGAGGGATTTTTTCAATCTGTTAGATAGCATTATAGTTGAATATTCTGCGTTCAGTGCATTAGGGGAGTGGTACGTCTATGGATGAGCGTATTCTATATGACTGCTCTGCATTTCAAGTTTTTACTTAGAATTCTTGGAACTCGTGCAGCAAGTGCTCGTTTCAATTTTGCTAGCCTCGGAGATGGATTTAGGAGCCATGTTAAAACAGGGACCATATCGTTCCTTGCTTTCATGCTGTATAACAAACATAATGACACAAAGCATGTCTAGCTTCAATGATTAGGCTGTTGCATGACAGACGTTGGCTAATGACACGGGCACCTGCCAGCGTTCGGATGGCCGGCGCATCTGTCACGGTATATCTCGGGTGTTGAAGACCTCCCGTAAGTTTTGCCCGGCAGACCTGCTACTAATGGCGAAGGTTAACGACGCGACCGTGTCTTGCATTATTATCTTGTCGTAGACAGCATTAATCCCGAGCAGTCCTTTCGACGCAATAACATCTCACTTATAAAATTTCTCTTCTTAAAATATGTCCCACTCTTTCAAGTCTTCGTAAAAAAATGTGCTCTTACACTTTCAAATACTTGTTCTCGTAACCCTAAAATTCACTCACAATCGGTATACTCAGTACCCACTGACCAACTTGCAATTACGTTGTTGTACAACGAGAAGAAAAAAGAACCGCACCCTGAACACCTTCCAGGCAATTCGCACGTTTTTTCTGGCCGTCCGTTTCGTTCTTCTTTTCGGCGTACGCGGCCGCGCTTGCGCCATGTACGGGCATGGATACGACAGGCAATTTGCATTAAGTTAATTGAACCCGAGACCGGCTTCTCTTTTTACAAGACAATGCACTTACAGCGCTTTCTTGCGGCCACGAGCTGGATGTAGACTGTAAACGCCGTTCTACCGCTCGCAGAAGCGTTAAGAGCGTTTCCCTCGAAAAGACAAACGCGCGTTGCGGATTATGAGCCTGCAGGTATAAACGTCCGCCCTGTCGGAGCGCCGGTAATTAATTCCGACCGTTCTTTCGTATTATTCTTTGGCCGCGAGCACGCTGCCGCGTGGCGGTCCGTGGATCGGCTCGTGCGCAACAGGAATGCGATAAACGTGAAAAATTGCATTACTTGTGGAACGTGGCCGCATAACGCGAAGAAGACGTTCCGCGAGGAAACGCTGGTGACGTTATCGGTTCTCTGATGCTTTTTCGTTTTGGGAAAAGACGCTGGAAAGAATTCAGTCCATGAAGTAGCATCGTTGGTTATATTCGATGAAGATATTTTTACGATTTAGAGGGTGCCCTGCTTTTTCGCGTTGGTACAATAAAAAGCAGTCAAAGAGCTGAGAACTTTATTTCAATCTGTCACGATACTCCCGAGTACTTTATATAAAAACGTATACCGGAAACGAACCGTTTTTTAAATCATCTCATTCCATCTTCCATTTCCCTCTTTGCCGGTGTATGCGAAACACGGGAAGAACAACATCGGCAAAGTGCAATACCCGATTCTCGATAGTCGATAGTCGATTTATATGCGGCAGCGTATCGCAGAAAGCGCGTCGTGGCGTCGACTACCCTTTAGTTACTCTTATCGTTGATCAAGCGGCGCTATAATCTCCGGGCACATCCAGAACGAAAGAGAAAGGGAGAGAAGCGATCATCGACGGGCACCGTTAATTCATTTCACGAAGCAATTTAGATAATCCCTTGGAGGTTATGTTTGGCTTAATCAAGGGGCGGGATCTGTTGTCCATGAAATAGAGAAGGGGCTGCATATGCTCGTGTCTGGGCTGCGTGGAAACACGCGTGTCAGGCCCACGATCCCTGCACCCCCGAACCGATGCGTTTCCAACTTTTCGAGCTCGATGGGGCGCCGATAGCGAGCTGGCGAGCATCGCGAATGGCCGTTTGTCGTTTCAACCCTCACCGAATTCCCGTCTTATCTCGTTCGTCCCGCATCCTTGGGAAATCAAGCACAGCACTCTCTCTTTCGTTCTCCCTCGTCTCTGCTTCGACGATTTGCATAAACACAATTAGTTGTTCTCATTGAATTATTCAAAACGTCTGAAACTATCGCCGAGGCCTCGTTTCAACGGGGTTCAACCCCTTTCGTGGATCCTGTTTCGCACACCACGCGTCGACTTTCACCGAGCGTGAATTGAAAAATAACATTCGGGATACTTGCCGCTTCACGACTCTCCCTCGAAGACAGGAGAATACATTGGTTTGCGTAATGTTGTTAGCGCTCGTGTTAACCGAGAAAGATTAATTAGACACGTGATTGATGTCGCTAAAGATTCTTAAATACCATCGCGAACGTAACGTTACTGTTTCGATGTAACATGGAAATAAGATCGGTATGCTGGTTTGTTTTTGATCGCGTCTCGACATGCTGTCGAAGTCAGACAGAAGGGATGAGAGTCAATGGAAACTCGGACAATATATCATGCTTCCCAAGGAAAACGACACGGCTCAAAAATTTCCATCTCTGCCGCGATTTACTGCCATTGACAGAGAAACGTAGCACTCCTATATCTAGAGAAGCGATCTAAAATCAGAAACGCAACTCCGTATTCGAGCGGAATTCACCGATATGCTTTCAAAGTTACGATTTTCCATTTCGCGTACCTATTACGAATTTCGTCTTTCTTGGATCGGGGATGCAACTTCTTCCAGCCATTATTCCTCGAAAGTCGGTCGCTGTATCGTCGTCGTACGCGTCTTGCTTTTTTTCTTTCGCGAAGAAGCTCCGACAAACGGTCGACAAGCGTTCCTCTGCGAAGAAAGGCGCCTTCTTTAAAAAATGACTCGGTGAGTTCCTTTCAGGCCGATACAGAATTATCGATGATCCTCTCTAAGCCGTCGATTTAGGAACGGTTTCAACGGAGCACACAATAACGTGCCGGCAGGTGGATCCATTTACGAGACACGTCCGCGCCCTCGAGAGATTACGTCGGTTTCACGTGGAAGCCGATGCTGCGTCATGGGGTAGAGCACCCTCTGTGGCTGTCTACGACCACCGTGGCAGAGGCCACCGTCCAGGAAAGCGACGGTTCACACTCCGGGAACCCCTCGTTCCGTCGAAACATGTTTCTCCTAGCCGCCGCGTGAAATTTAATCGTTCTGACGCGGGAGAGTCTCCTTCGGATCGCCGAGGGTTAGATGATGTTGCATCGCTCCACCCCTCCTGCGTTACGAGCATGTATCGTAACCGTGAATAATGTTGACGAATGATGATACGTACGCTGCACGCCGTACAACCTCCGACGAGTCTGGTTCGATCGATTTCACGAAACTCGTAGCGGAAGAAAAAGATCGCTTTGGGGAATTAATCTTGGTAAACAGTGGAACTGGGTAAATAAATGATTTGACGCGTTAGTAGTTCGAAGCTGCTTCCGTGACAGACTTCGGCGAGAAAGTTCGGAGGAAGTAACACGGGAAGTTGGCATAAACGTGTGTTTCAAGAACTGTTAGAAATGACTCCTCACCTAGTCTCTCGAGCACAAGATTGTCTCACGAGAGAATTCGTGTGTTTGTACAAATATATGGTACTATCGCTAATTTTTACGTTACGGTCCTAGCTGGTGCGAATTACTACTAGAAGAGATAAACGAAGACTTTACGTCGATAGACGAAGCGATACTCCAAGTTTCCTGTTTGATGCAATTGGCGTGAAACGGTCCAGATATTTATTCGATTTATCGACTTCTAATGAAATTTCACGATTCGAGTGTACGGGGGAAAGGCGTGACGAGTGGAAGCTGCGAAGGGTACGACCAGATGGAAAAGTGTCCTGCGACCACCTTGTTCATCACGGGACAGAAAAAACATAGGGGGAGCGCGTATGAGTCAAGGGGGACAAGTCTGGCGTTGAACATCTCGTAGAAGTAACCCTAACCACCCTTCCAAATATTATTTCCCGAGAATCAAGTACTTTAAAACTTTTCCTTTTTAACTCGTCGTGAACGTGCGAGCGCGCGTCAGATCGGATATGCGGGCGGCAGTGACGGGTACGTCAACTCGGAATATTTTCGTAACCTTTGGCGAATGCGTTGAATGCAGTGCGCTTTGTTTTCACAGAAAATAAAAGTGAAAATTGAGCAGCGCCGCGGAGAAACTCGGTTCGCTCTGATCAGACCCTTTCCCGCGTATTTTTTTAACAATTTATCTGTTCGCCAACGATCATCGGAAACTGTTATGTATGTGCACCATTGGCCGGAAAAGATAAATACTGTGTCGGTATTCAAAGCTCTTTTGGGGAGACTTTCAACGATCGATACACGAGAATCTTATACAGAGTGCGCGAGTACTGTGATGATTTTTGTCGTAATGAAACTCGTAACAATAATTATTCGTTCAACGTTAAACTATCGATTAATGGATCAGTGTTATCTTTGACGAAGAGAAAATGAAACTAAGCTTACTTGATTTACATATTCCTCGAACCTATTCCTGTATTCTTTTTATTCTCTATTCTGGTATGAAAGAACGAAGAATCGTGCGTTCTTGATAGCAGTTTATATAGAGTTAAAAAGGGACTTAATTGTTTCCCTGAAATCAAAAGGGACGTTAGGATTCGTTCAGAAGTCGCGACAGGTAAGCAGCAACAAGAGCCAAGGGAGACAGAAATTTAATATTTCACTTATAATATCTTCACTCCAATCTGGCCGAGACAGGTCTGCAACTTTGAAATGAAAATGCACGCGGCCTGGCCTCTCCTCCCCTTGACGGACAGCCCTTATAAATATTCAGAACGGAACGTGAAATAACGCGACACGCGAGACTAAAGGCATTTCTTATCATTCCACGACCGAACTCACCGCTGTTGCTTGTGTACACCCGTTATCTCACGCATTGCTCTTTCGTATTGACCAGAGTCGTGTTTTCGTAATTACGAGTTTCGCTTTTTGCCGTCTCGTTTGCTTTATTTTCGCTTCTTTTCGGCAGTTCGCACACGCGACTGCGCCGAACGTGAATTTTTGTCGCGATCACACGGGAAGAAATCAAAACGAAAAAAAGTTTCAAGTACGAACGCAATATATCTTTCACCAACTGAACATGCATTCGCACGGCTACTGTTTCTTTTGTTTTGATACGATGCATTTCAATGGCGAAAAAAAAAAAAGAAAAGAATATTGAATCAATGTTGATTTAACAAACAGGGTTTGTCCACGATATCCAGTCAGTAGCACTGCTCATTAAAGTAAAAATTGATTAATTTATGAACGGTACCCAAGAAATGCAAACGTGTATTTATTTATGTTAATTCATTGTCGTTTGCTATCCAACGCGCAACGACCATATTTATTGTTTCAGTTTATTAAAATTCAAATCCTTTTGTCGTCGCGTTGTTTCCGACCGACAAAGCCGTACCGGCTTTTTAGAGATGGTAATATTAATTTAATGCGAAAGCACGGCTCAAAACACAACGAATTTCCGAGAGGACGTATGCCAAAAACAGTGAACCGGACAATTAGCGTTCCTCCCGCGGGTTTCATAAACTCGTTTTTAGTTCTTCGCTGGGTTTCGACCATCCTCCTTTTTCCTATCTGCGCCGGACGCTGTGCGCGTTGATAACGAAAATATTCCATTAATTTCTTGTCCATATTCGATTCGATTTTGACAGGGATTATCGAAAATACATAAAAAAGTGAAAAACAGAAAAAAAAAGAACAGGCCATACGAATGCAATGGTTTCAATGGTATCAGTGTTATTAATAAACGACAAAAGTATTGCCGCGTTATTCCAAAATATTCCGATAAACGAAACCCCTCTGAACGAGTACCGCAGATTTTAAACGTCGCTGAATAAAAGTTCATGAAGCGCTCGTGATTATCAGCGAACGTGATCAAAAAATGATCGCGGCAACGAAATAAAGCGAATGAACGTGATTCAACCATTAAAAAATATTGCTCTTTTGGGTAAAACCATATTAAGAATCACATGACGTTTAATAGTATTGTATTTAAAATATGCGTTTGAAAAAAAATTGCTACAATAGTCTCTTGATTTTCGCTTCACCTTTTTTTTAGAAACATTCTATAAAAACCCACTCTATTCAGTTCAAACTTACTCTAATTTGGTTCAACCCTCTTGAATTCTTTAACATCCTTTCGAGTTGTAAGATTTCTATGTCTCGTATACTCGGATATCGGGTTGGTAGATTTCGTCGGACCCTGTCTTCGTCGGAGTCTGTGTAGTATCCGTCGAGTTCTTCCAGTGTTTTGGGATGCTCTTGCTGGGCCCTTCGACTTTGGGTTTTTCCAGTCAGGTTTTTCGAGTTCCGTTGGTCCTTCGACTTTTCGCGTTCACCGCGTCCTCCGTTAATTTCCTTGAATCTCGGACCCTGCTATCTGTGTTTCACAACGTCGGGGTGGTTTCTGGTGTGTTCCTTGGATGTTGGATTATGCCGAATCTTTCTCGTTTTGGTTGGCACCCGTCGAGTCTCCGGAGTCTCAGTTAATGTCAACCGTATCTCACGTGGTCGCTATGAGTGAAGTGTTATATGACCCCGATATCGTGCCAACCAGATTCCGCGAGTTAAGTATAGTATCTAGTTCTACGACCTTGGTGTTCCAGATTTACCGAATCCATACTTTGTTCTTATCTGTTACGACGATCTCGAAGGATGTTTTGTGATTCTAATTAGCACACGATGCATTTATGATCTACAAAGGAGTGATCATGAGACTGGTGTTCACATAAGACAATGATGTGTCCATTAAAATCGCTACGGAGGTGTTTGTACTCGTTAAGCTTTCAGTGAAATTTATTTTCAATCCTGTCCGTGTATCTTTCTCTATACGGAGTAACTCGGCTAAAGCTGGCATGAATATACTGCTTTTGTGGAGTACGTTGCTGCGGTACGTGTAAACTGATGCTTTGGACCGTGTAGCTTCATGACGGTGAAACAAATGTTACCGCTGGAAGTGTGGAACTATTAAGACAGATCACTGCACATCGAGCATTTCCACGAAAATTCCAAGCAGCATTACTCGTTATTCGTTTGAACATTTTATTTGTAGATGGAGATTTATTATTTCTCTGCATTGCATTTTAATTACGATGCGCTTCTTTGTATCCGATGTTGTCATAGAAATGGAATATGTTAACTATTTGACTGTACAAGCTGCCGTTTAGCTCCGAATATATAGAATTGTTGTGTATTTATTATATTCGAAGCTTTCATTTGGCTCGAACGTTGATTCGATGCTCTATGCGAGTCATGAAATGGAAATGAATTGTACGTTCCGTAGAAAGCCATCCAGTGAATCATTCATCTCCCATTGAATAGTTTATAAAATCAAATATTCTGAATGTTGTATTCCCACTCTTTTATGGACAACCAGTAATGCTGTTGAATATTTCAAAAATACTAATGCTCTTGATACAGTTATGATTTTCTAAATGCACCCAAATTATTAATCGTTAGGTGCATTAGTATTCTGTCGGTGTTATAATTTAAAGATAAGGCTTTATTAAAAAATAAATATCGCTTTTAGCTCTACTCGTAGCTGGGACAAAAATTTTCCGATACCTTTGCAACACGAACTTTATGAAAATATTTCGATTACTTAATCCAGAAATAAACAAAGCGTAAAATAAACTGTCTTCAGCTTATAAATCCCGGATCACAGTTCGACCGGATATTAGATATGCCCGAGTGGCGTGCAACATTGACGCCGATAGATACCCTGTGTACAATGCATCACCCCGATGAACCCCCGTCAGTTTATGGCAGTGCAGGTGTACGTTCATGGGGGTTTGCGCTATCTGTGTCGGAATTCGGGCGTACTTTTTCGTTCCGTATCACGCGATCTATGAAACATTGATAGGAGTCTGGTCAGGGAAAAAAAGCGTGGACAGAAAAGGGACAGAGGGTTTCGGGCGCATGCGGAACGACCATGCATCATCGTTCACGCTTCATCCCTTGATATGCAAGCGAGATCTGTATGTACACACATATATAAATCTACATATATACATCTACAGAGTGTTTCATAACACGAGGAATATATTTCAACGATGGACAAGGGACACGAAAACAATGAGAAAAATTCATACAAACATGTGCCACGTTTGACCTTAACCTCGAGGTGTAGCCATTTTTATATTCTAATAATTCTTAACGAACCGAGATAATAAAAAGGATGCTGGGCGAATTCTTATCCATGTTAAATTATTTTGTCGTTAGTGAAACGATTAAAATTTCTATTCCGTCAAGTGATGTTGATCGGAGAAGTCTTCAATATGATTACATATATATATTTTTTTTAGTCGCTTTTTTAATCGACAAAAATTGCAATCGTTCGACCAATGTAAAAATAATTTAAGGTGGTCACCGTTAGATGATTTTATCACTGAAGCCAGTAACGCATGTTATGAGACATCCTGTACGTACACATATGTATGCGTCTATGAATGTATGTACGTTCACATATGCGCATACATGTACATATGTATACACGCGGCAATGTGCTGGCGCATAAATCGAACTTTTGCATTTCCGTCGTCGACAGTTGTCCCCCTCTACGTTCCCTCATTGCCTGGCGTCGCACGCTGCGTACCGGAAACATTCGCTGACCTGCCGTGTTTTTTTTGTGTTCCGTTCCTCTAACCCCCGAACTCATTCTACGTGTACGGTGAATTTATGTCGTATAACATTCGGACGTGATCCGAGCATACGTTTCTACCCTGATGATGATCGTCGCGATCGAACGGCGTCACGTAAAACAGGGCATAGAGCGGGACACGGTTGGCGCTTATACGAGCTAGTTTGGATGCTATAGTAAAACGCGGTTGTAACGATTTGAAAATTTTAGTTTTATCTAACTGTCGCGAACATTCAGGTTCTTGATGGAGCGTTAAGCGAATTACCGCGAGCTACTCCGGTTGGAATCTTCTTTTTATCATTTTACCTTTGTCGAGGTCTGTACGTTCTAAATTTTTTCCCGTTTCTCCGACAAGATATCCCAGGAAGGAGGAAAAACACAGGTGCACGGACCCGAACCGCTCATTTTCGTAGCAGACGAGATTAAACGGTCGGTAGTGTGAAAAACTGGAACTGCATGTATCTTTCATTCTCCTCCCATTATGTTTTCCATCTATATTTCGCAACCCCTTCTTGGCCACTGTTCTGCGCTTGATCGCTCGCACATGGGTACGGGATAACGGGACGTTTTTCGAAGCGGGAATAGCAGCGGAGAGGTCGAATAATTTATGCAAAGGCAGAGGTTAATTTGATTCTGAATTCAGACGAAAATAATCTGCCTGGATCCGGCCAAGCCACCGGATAAGTTTTACCTTTTCGAATCGGAAGGGTGATGGCGGGACGAGGGTGAGGGGCGGTTAAAAGGGGGATTCGACCGGTCAGAAAGCCGGAGGCATGCGCGATGAGCTTTTCTCCAACAGCGGAGCCAACGAAATTAATATTTAATTTTCTATCCCTCATCCGCCGCGGAAGTTCCTACGGCCCTCTTGGCTTATACGCCACCATGCTCGTGGTTTTATTGCCCTGGTGGCCGAGCGTACACGGTGCTCCATTGTTTCGCGGCTGTATTATATTGCCACTCGAAACACGGTACTTTCTTCCTTGCCCTCTCCTCTCGACCCTTGATTGCGCCAACGAGCCACGTACGGCTGAGTGGTGCACGGCCACTGGCGACCACCCGAACGTGCCAACATGGCGAATTAACAGCCGAGAAACCAATAATCCACTGTATGTCTCTCAACGTATTATGCGAGCTCTTCTATGCAAGTTTCAGTAGGAACCGTTACGAATCCGACCATCGATCGAGAATTCTTCGAACGTACCTTGAACAGGTGGATCTTGAAAAGTCAGATCTGTGGAATTCGCGAGTAAGTTCGATCTCAGAATTCAAGTATGCTGCTCATCCTGACAAAAACTCACCGCCCGTAGGACCAACCGGTCGCCTAATGGGGCACCAGGTGCACCTACCGACAAAGTTCGATAACCTTTTTTTCGCAATTTTCGACGAACTCCCCCTGAATTTGGCAATCGATCAAAGAACAAGTTCTCTCCGATCGTCGATGTTTACCTAAGGAAGAAAAGAAATAAGAATAAGAGGGAATCGAAGCCTGCGGAACAGAGAGTTTGGTAGATGAGATAACGACGGATCCACGTTCAAATTAGATTCTTTCGGGATAGGAAACGAGGCAGGGCGTTTCCTTTCACCTTGTTCACCAGTCTCGGAAACGAGGATCAAGAAACCTGGCCATTTCTACTCGCATAGTCTGGCCGCCAGATCCTCCTTCTCTCTAGCCAGGAACCTTGAGGTTAGCCTCAACTAATACTGGCACTCCGGCCCCACGGCGATGTAACCTCTCATTACGTTCCCATGTCCGCCGCGGCTCTTCGAGCATCTTGCCCACCTTGATTTGATTAGCATAATTGCACTTACCTTGGACCCGCTGCTCGGCCACAAATTTGACAGGGGAGACCGAAGGAGAAGACCGTGACCAGAGACGGTGTCTCGGTGTCTCGGTGTCTCGGTGTCTCGTGGCGGCTAAAAGCGATAATGATTGCTATTATTTTAATACCGGTCGTAATAATGATCAGCCCACGTGGTAATGATCGGCCACCGTGTTGGCAGAGGCGTTGTAGCAGCTCTGTAACGCGACAAGTAGTCGTGGTACGAAGTAATTTATCGAGTCGTGGCTGGAGCACCGAGTAACACGATGTTTGATGTAACAACCGCTCCGACGAGCTGCTGTTTTGCGTTCCAGAATAACGAGGGAGTGCTTTTGCGAGCAAGATTCGCGAAATTTTCTACACGTGTTGGGATGAAATTTTATAGGTTTATAAATTACAATTGGCAATTGAGATAGTTTATAGCAAGGGCTCTCGAATCGACGTTGCGAAATTTCTCATTCAAAGTGGTCATTAAACGCGTACAGTTGACGTTCGTTCCGTTGCCTCGGAGATCGTAAACGTGTAACATCTTTGCAGATCGATAAATAAGGACGCGTCACGTGAAACAGCAAGGGGTCGCAGCAATTGAAGAATAACAATGGTGGATCATCTTACGCGAAATAAAGTGATGTCAGCGTTACATTTCGCCGCTGAGTGAGGTCGATCTTAAAATTCTATTGAAAGAAGACACCGGATAAATTGAATGTTTACAGCTCCTCGCAGGATACTTGTATTTCGAGGGTGACGTTTGTCACCCCTTGAAACGCGTCGCGTTGTCTCGAGTGACGTCCGTGTGACAAGGCATGAGCATCTCCAACATTATTTTTTTTCTTTTTTCTTTTATTTGTTGGACGTTAATCGTCCATTTTTCTTCTTCTTTTTTTTCATTCTGTCGTACGTACCGTAAAAATTGCGAACCGTCTGAAATCGTTGACCCGGTTTCGCGAGGCAATATTACACAGCGTCGCGCGAAATTTCGAAGAGGACGAGCTGGCTGCGAGATTGATGGTCGGATCGATTCCGTATAATAATGAAATATTCTCGTTATAGGAGTGTAACTGTCGTTGCATAAATTCGACAAATGTTCGTTTTAATCCGTCCTATTAGTCAGCGACAGAAGAATTTCATATGAGGGAAATCGGAAACTCGATTCAGCTTGATGACGATAATGAAAACGCACGGAAGAAATGCCAAATACGATACCATGGCTTGTTTATCATTTTACGATAAACGAATGCGTTGATGAAAATGTTATTAATCCTGACAGAAATGTATGAGTGGTAGACATAAATAAAACGGATCGGAAATTCAAGCCGTTCGTGTACCAATTGTCGTTAAAACGTACATCTTCCGGGTAAAAACCACTGTGGTGGTGTACAAAGAGCGATATTGGAGGGTGCTGCCACCCTACGAGCGCTCAATAAACTCAGAGGATTCCGCGAATGGGGAAAGTTCACCCTCATCCGAAGAGTTTTTCGCGAGAGAACGTACCTTATCTTCCCGGCTGTTCTCTTTATCACTTACTCGTCCGATATTGAACCTCAACCGTGCTCGAAATTCCTAGCGCGAATGAATTTATCAACCCTCGTTATCTCCAGTTTCTTCCACCGCGATTGTTCGTCGAAGGAAAACACGTATTAACAGGAATCATTTTCGAGAAGAAAGAATTCGTCAGCCTCGATCTTCTTCGGCAACAAAATTTAATTTCACCCCCATGGAACTCGAGGGTCGATACAAATTTTAATAAAGACCGGTGGTTCGCGAGAAAAATGCACGTACTCTGAGTCGGGCGATTGCAACTGGAGGGCAACCTCGATTAAATCGTTAACCACCCACTTTTCTATTTTCTTTTCTTCCTTTTTTTTTTTTTTTTTTTTTTTCAACCCTCGACGTCCGATCAAGCCTGGCCACGTTTTGCTCGTGTTTCCCTGGAATTCCCGGGCCTGTGCTCATAATTGAAAATCACTGTAATCCAATATCCTTACTCGGGGGTGCGATATAAAACCGAGTGGATCCCGCTTAAGATCGTTCCGCCCCGAAACGACGCGGCCCCCGATATACCGACCAATAAGGAGGTATCGCGGTAACCTAAGAGGAATCTCCGAGTGTGTCGGGAACCCCTCGCCCTTCGGGACGAAACCACACACACGTACACATCCGACGCGCGACATTCCGCGTATTGTTTCCCGATGGGAATTCGGCTACCTTCCACGGAACACATTGCGGACTCCTTACCACGGTTTATTACGACTTACGGGGGATGTTTGCCGGTGTCGAGGTATTTACAGCTCAGCCATTCCCGCTGCAGCCTGCTTTTACGACTGCTGTCTCCCAGACACTGGTGACAAAGTGTAGGGAAAAATAAGAATTATCGGTGGATAAAACGACCCTGTTAAGAGAAGATCGCGTTATATTATCGATAACCCGACTGTTCGTTGGTTAACGGGATAATTCGTTTTTCGTGTTCTAATTTAAGGTTTGCGTGCACAGGTGCTATACGTTGGTGGTTTCAGCGGTGAAATATTTCACTCGAGACGTCCCTTGCTTTTTTAAATATGTATTAATTGCTGGCTGACGTATCTTGATCGTTACGTGGAAAATAGAGTCCTGATTTAATCCTTGTGCTACAATTATTTTCTATACAAGTTATCAAACAATCGAAGCGTCGCGACGGAGGTGAGTCAAGAATTCTAGAGATTACACCTCACCGTGCGAAGGGTTGAAATTTGGTATCGTTTGGCTTAATCAAGTTTGAAGAGCGAAATTTAGTGACACGTCAGACCGTCTCACGCCCAGTCGTCATCGCCACATTATTCCACCAAGTTTTATACACTGTCTACGATCTTCGAGACTTTCGAGACGTATTTTTCATCGTTCCCCGCCATGAAATTCTTTCGTACGCGTTGATAACAAATACAGGGATCTGTATCATTCTTGAATCATGGTTCCACAGGGCAACCCGCGAAAAACTCGCTGGAAAGAGTAGGACCGAGTCAAGACTTGGATGATTTCGCGCTCGCGGCCCGTTTCTCTCTTAAAGTTTTCAGCATAAATTGTCATTTCTCCCGGCTCGCGTCGCTATTACACCGGGTCACTTGTATTCTTGTCCGTTGTCCCGTATACGATATCCGCGTAGCTTGTGAAAAGGTGGCTGCTTTTTCTTCCCGAGCCCCTTCCCCGGCCCCTTTTTCCTCGAAGCTTCCCTTTGGACCGAAGTGGCTCTCCTGGGGCAGTGGCATCTATTTTATAAGACTGAGAAATATCGGCGGCATCAATAATGGTTTATCTCGAATACAAATTGTCACCCGGAGAGGACCACTGCCTTAAGAAAACACTCGTAATCCTTGGAGAGTGAAACAGGGGCGTAGCGACAGGTCGTTGGTGCCCATCGTCTATCTATCGCCCTCGGGCACACCATCGACCCTTCGTGTTTGTACGTGCACGATGGTCGTCGACGTTCAAAATTAATTCCATCGCCCTCCTGGTCGACTTCTCGATGGAAGATCGTTCCTCGGCTTTTTTTCCGTCGTGACGCGTGAATTTCGGCGAAACGTTCACGCGCCCCCTGTTTACCGGAGGGTCGAAGCTTTTATTCAACCCCCTACCCTCCACGTGGGCGTAATATATCCCCAGTTTATTTATGACTGTTTAAAATACATATTTTACAAAGCTGTCTCATAAATTCATTTTATCGAGGATCCCTTTCCTCGGTCATCAGCCATCGTCGCTTTGCTTTATTTTAGTCCAACGATGATTACGATGGTCGTCACGGGGGGTGCCTCTTATCTGTATCAGGCTATACTTCCACTTGTCTCTACCAATGGCTCTCTTTTTTTTTTCCTTTTTTTTCTTTTTTTTTTTTTTTTTTCTTTTTTTTTTTTTTTTTTCTTTTTTTTTTTTTTTTTTCTTTTTTTTTTTTTTTTTTCTTTTTTTTTTTTTTTTTTCTTTTTTTTTTTTTTTTTTCTTTTTTTTTTTTTTTTTTCTTTTTTTTTTTTTTTTTTCTTTTTTTTTTTTTTTTTTCTTTTTTTTTTTTTTTTTTCTTTTTTTTTTTTTTTTTTCTTTTTTTTTTTTTTTTTTCTTTTTTTTTTTTTTTTTTCTTTTTTTTTTTTTTTTTTTCTCATTCAGAAACCACGACCTCGGTCGACCTCCATTGTCGAACCACCAGACGATCGTTTGGCATGGTTTAATGGTGTGGCCGGTAGTCGCGATGATGAATGACGCTACCGGAACGGGAGACATTCGGTACGATCCGACGCTTCAAGAGCTTTTTTGTCACGAGAGCTCGTTATGTCCCGGCGCCAGCCTGGCCAGCAACTATGCGCCAGAAACAATGTTGACTAATCGCTTTCCAAAACTACGCTGAAAAACTGTTGGCCGTAATGGCGAACCGTTTTTGAGTACAACGTCGACTGTTCGAGTTTCTTTCGCGATTGGTATCGGCTTCGAAGAAAGTATGATCTATATAATGGATGTACAATTAAATCGGGCGATGACTGCTTTCAATTAGACTCTTAAGATGCCAGACTGAAGTGCTGTCTTCCTCAATTGAACCTAGACATATTTTAACCGACGTTCCAGCGTCTACGTTAAGTAATATTTAATTGCATTGCTCTTTGTTTTCTTCCGAATGAATTTAATTTAAAATTATCAAATAATTATCTTCTTTAAATTCCCCCGGCTATGTTCTCTGCGTTTTTCCGAGACTTTCAGGAAGGTTCTCGTAAATATGACTTCTTTCTCTCTTTTTCATTGGACAGACGAATTAGTCCGTGGAATAATTCCATCGCAAACGCAGAAAACAAACCTTATTATTCCACTGGATGCTGCTAATTTGATCGGCGAGAATTTGAAATGATAATGGGGCCAAGTTTTTCTCGTTTTAGGTCCGCCCTTAAACCCGTCCCTTAGCATACGAATTTCTCAACGTGAAATCATGAATTATGCGCGTTGATTATTCGTGTATTAGCGTATTTGCGTTTCTGTTGATTAATTATGCCTTCCTTTCAATATTTCAGTAACCTGTTTAGCTATTCCTTTGTGATCACTTTGTACAGATGGGAAGGATCTATCGATCATTTATAGGATACTCTATCTAAATTTACATGAACGAGAATTTCTATCTATGAGGTTGATGCAAAGCAGTTGGTCCGTGTACCGTCGTGCTTGTAAACCAAATTACCTGTATTAGTACGTGCCTAGGTTTACAAGTATCTTGCACTGAACCAACAATGCTGTGGTTCCTTCTGATTCCTCCCTCGACTGCTATG
The DNA here is from genome assembly GCA_019453375.1 of Ctenoplectra terminalis. Taxonomy (NCBI): domain Eukaryota; kingdom Metazoa; phylum Arthropoda; class Insecta; order Hymenoptera; family Apidae; genus Ctenoplectra; species Ctenoplectra terminalis. The sequence continues at coordinate 303,746 of SMSQ01021854.1, read as the reverse complement.
CATAGAAACATCGTTCTATCGCGGATCATTACTCGATATTATTTACAAATTTTAGGCATCGTTTACTTATCCGTATGCCAGAATCCAACTGAGTTGCTCAAAACTTGTACTATCAATTATGATATCGTATTAAAATCCTACAAATTAGGAATAACGAATGTTATCCTGTATTCGCATCACCCTTTTCAAACACATGTACACGTGCATTAATATCACATGCTCCGAATATCCCGTTGTTTGCTTCATAATTACTTTCAAACCGTACGCTTCAACCGACAAAGGTTCCCATTTCCTCCATGCACGTAACATACTCATAACGATGTAACATAAACATGATTGATATATTATTAACCACATCCATTACAGGAAAGCACTGTGGCCGGATGAAATATACGAGCTTTCCTGGGGGAGGCTTTTCAGCTCATACCAGACTGGAGAACGGTCGGTTGAATACGAGAAACGGGAAAGAGAGGTTCGACGTGGCCGCAGGGGGTTCAGAAGGAATAAGAAAAGAAAGAGGGAAATGCTCCTGCGTAAATTTAGCCTAAGGGTGACGGGACCGCCATGTGCTGCCGATCTCACGGTTCCCGGTTGCACAAGTGCAGCAGCAAGGTCAAAGGGCGGAGGCCGTGTCATTCAAAATCGCCTGCGTGTTTCTTCCATTCTACGGTCGGTGAGTCGATTGTTCAGAAGATTGTTCAGACTTCTTGTAAAGATGAATAACATGTCTGAATTAATTGCGATCAGAGGTATCATTAATCGTAATTATTATTTTCGTTCTTTTAATTTGGTACCGCTGCTCGTTATACGTTTGCTCGATTGAATACAGGATTTATGAATCTGAAATAATTATACGTGCTTTTACCTTTTAATGGTTTACACAGTGTTCTGACATGTTATTTAATATTCTTTTATTAATTTAAATTTTACACGCCGAGTAACATTTGCTCGCGTAATAGAGAAAATATTTTTAAGTATAATACGTAACGTAAAATGTATTAAAATATATTAAAATATATTAAAATATATTAAAATATATTTCTCAGATGAAAGTACGATATCGCATTATTAAAGCGAATTTCGTTATGTATACGAAGCATAAAGTAGGAACAAAAGAAGCTGATTCGTAACGAACAAAAGTAACTTGTGTATTAGCTTGGAAATTCAACACAAAGAAGGGGAAAGGGTGGGGTATTCTACCGGAGTATCCGGCGGTAGCATTTAGAAACCGAATTTAATATCTAGGAGAAGTCGCCGGGAAACGCATCGAAACGAACGATCCTGCCGATGTTGAACAGTTTAATATCTAGAGGACCCGCCGGGGGCGATTTCCCTCGCGAAGGGTGAGAATCGTTGGAAAGTCGTTCGCTTCTGTTCGCTCGAGCAGCCTTGCACGCCCTTTCTCCCTTAATCTTTATAGTTCCTCTGCGATTCGTGAAAAGTGAATCTACCCAAAATGAAATCGAAATGTTTACGGTCCCGAAGAACTTAGGGGCACGCAGTCTTCGTTTCCATCGATTCCATCCGTTCTTCGGGATCTTATATACAACACGCGAATACAATCGACTTTCAGTCACGTAAGCGGTGAAATTTCTAGGAACGCGTTTCCAGGACGCTCAAAATTCCCGACATAGGCCGTGGAATACGCGGAAAGACACTTGAAACATCAGAACCCCTCGCGTTGAAAATTTAAATATTCTGCGGTGCTCCTCTGTAAGACCGATTCGAAGAAGATTTAGTTTCGCGGAAGGGTGAGACAGATAGAAGAGTGACGTGAACAAGAGAATGGGAAAGAAGGGTGGAAAAGGAAAAGGATATCGTGGAAAGTAAAGTGTAGAGAAAGACAAAGGTAAGGGAAGAGAGGAAACGAAAGGAACCCCGTCCCAACGTGTCAACTTAATGGAACGGAATTGAAATCATTTGCCTTGCGACAGGCACGGCACGTCGTCGCCTCCTGAGCTTGGCAGTCCAGTCGTCGTCGGTCTGTAGTCTGCTCCTCCTTTTCCCCCTTTCTGGTTCCCTTGGCGTATAATTGAAATTCTCTAAAGGAGAGAAAAAAAAAGCAACGCGAGGGTTACACGCGGGACCGAAGAAGAACGAGGGAAACAGAAGCCTTTCGAGACGGATAGCGCTACTAATGGAGTCCTGGTTAAGCGTTGGTCCGAGGTACAACCTTCATTACATTTATCTCCCTGGGTTTGTGGTCCTCCCCAAATGTCGGCCGGAGGGTCTTCCCCCATCGAAACATAAGGCCGTTAAACGATTTAATTCAATTCGTACGGGCACAGGAGAGAGGTTCGAGGGGTAGCTCCAACGAATTTAACGCCTCCGATAGTTTCGCGCTTCGGAATTCGGTAGCGTCGACCTACCACCTTAGCTCAGCGTTTTAACACGCTCTATCCTCCCTGTCGGCCATCCCTTTCGTACGTTAACCCGGTGTTTTAATTTTTTTTTTTTTCGTTTAGTCCCGCTTGAATACGGTGCATTTACATCGGGAGATTTATTCGCCTTGATTTACTCGGGGGTAATTGCTGTGCAATTTGTATCGGTGGAAAGGGATTCGTTCATCAGAACTGCACACACAGATCGGTAAATAATTAAACATTTGGATTTAATGCACCTTTCTATTCGCGTAACATCAAATTTAACGCATCAAATTTATTCCTTCACCGTAACTCAAATATACCAACCAGAGCCACCAGAGCCACCCGTCAGCTCCCCCGTTTTCAGCGGTTTTGATCGCGCATAATGTACAGTTGACACAATATTTGGAAAGTAGTTGCCAAGTTCTGCTTTACAATTATTGCGTAACCCTAACGCGAACGCTGACGGCCGGATTGGTAACAGAAGGAACAGGGATTTCGGGGTACAAGAAACTAAGAGAGTTGGAGAGGCTCACGGCGCTCTCGAGGAGAGGAGAGAACAATGCGAACTTCGAGATAACTTCAGAGGAACGGGAATCAACATGAAAGGGGAAGTTTCCATCTCTAATTGGTATTTAGGAGATCCGAAACAGACCCAACTTCGCGCCGTCCTTACGAAGCCCTCGCGTACACCGTTCAAGTACATTTACAACTCCTGTGTACGCGTGTACACGTACAGGCCGCTCAAACATCGCGAGTCTGGCATTTCGAGATTTAATCACGGAAAATGAAGTTGACGGGCTGACGACCCTCTGTGAAAACTTTCGAATAATCCTATTGCGTGTAACTCGCATCTCGTTCGGTTTAGACGTGCAGGTTACATTCCATACCGGAGGGTGTTTTCGGTGGATACGTGGCAGCATTCTTGAAAGCCGATGTACAGCCACGAGCATGCAGATTTAAACGCGCACACGGAGAAGGAATTCTCCGAGGCCTTTGGTGTTCTTCGTACTTTCAGTCGCTGGCGTGTTTATCATCCGGTTCGCGGTTCAGCGGCGAATTAAATTATACACGCGCCGATGTGCCTTAAAAAGGCACACCCTCTGCTCGGTGACAGGGGCGAGGCTGTCGGTAGGTAGGTCGGTAGGTAGGCGGATAGATGGAATTCGGATATAACACGAGATTGAAGGGGACGTGCGTCGAGAAGGAATGCGGAAAGTTCGGATCGATTCAGCGAGCGGACGACCACTTCAAAAGACCCTAGCTTCGCTGGCTGCTCTGAGACTTACTTTCTTTGTTCGTACCACTCGCGTAGTTAAGCTACATGCAAAGTAACGTGTCTATATAGATGTATAGATATATATATATATATATATATACATATATATATACGTGCATGCATCTTTGAAATATATGTATGTACGCGGCGATATATGAAGTGCTTCGACGATGGGAGGGATTTTATTATTCACAAAGCAACGCGCTGTACTGCTCCTTGGATCCCTTCCGTTTCGATGGAACGAAAGGAAGTTGAAAAGCCTGCTGAAGCAAATATGCAAATTGCGTTGTTTAAACAGGCCGCTTTGGAGATCCATTCTGATTGCGTGGACGTCGACCGAATTTCGAGAACAATCGGTAGAGATCGATTGAGGAAAAAAAAAAAAAAAAATTTGGATTTAATATACTGATATTTGGTAGAAATACTTGTTTATTATTTGGGTTGATATAAAATGTTTGTCGTTCGCGCTCGATAATTCACGAAGAAGTTGGATACGAGGGTGAATGAGTTATGACAGATGGCAGCAGCCGTTGAAAGTCCCGAGAGACGAAATGGGGTAAATTTCAGGTAAATGATATGTTTTAAACAACCCTGTCTCACTTTTCGCGAGGGATGATATTAGGGGTTGAACGAGTTGCGAGCTTTTCACAGAGATGGCGCCAGAATATCGTTCTCTGCATTCGCAAATTTCAACCCCTATACGTGTATAATGGGCCGTCGTTAGTTACCCTTAAAGTTCCTTGAAATGCAATGCGATGTTATACAAAAAAGATATATGTATCTTCTCCAAACAAGATATAAATTTTTACATAAAATTCATCTTTCTGTATCTTTCTATTAATTCGTTGCTATTTATAAAGTATAAAAAAAAATAATGAAAACTAAGTACTTGCTAAAATATATTGGAATAAAATATTTAAAAAATTGTATCATAGTTTGAAAAATATCAATTTACTCACAGATGAAAAGGAATGAGGGTGAAGAATAAATAAACGCGTTTGGCGTAAATATGAAAATTTCATTGTGGTAGAAAAAGTGGTACAAAGGGTACAAAACCTTGGTCCTTTTGACGACCGCGAGGGACCAATGAATAAAGCAGCACTTTCTTTCAGCGCTGCTCTCTCGAAATAACTCTTGGGCGTCTTGTCCAAGCAAAGAAATAAAGCGATGCCACCGGAGGGTCGATCGAGTCCCATTAATGGGTGAATGCTGAAAGGATCTTCAGAACGGTTAGTGGTGGCTGGACATACTGAGCTTTGTATAGGTGCGACGGAAAAAAAAAGGAAGCATGAAAGTAAGATTTCGCCTGGATTCGCGAGGAAAGAAAACTATTCCGGCGTGTTTTCCCCTATCGCAATTTTTTTCCCCTTTCTTAGGGGTTAGTTATATCCTCTAACTCCACGAAAAAGAATATCTTTCCTGTTTTCTTTTGTATTATTCCCTGTAATTCAGCGTTGTCCATGAATCAATTTTTTTTTTGTAGGATTTTGTACCTTTTCTTGTAACCCAACGCGCACGGGAATGAAACAATTTTTTTCAAAATTCCAAAATATTTTTTATTTATGCTATCTCTAGAATATCATTTATTCGTAATTAGATTTTTTCATATTTTCTATAATCAGTCTTTTGGCCACTCTTTTCTCTCCCCAAATGGAATCGATCGTAAATTCGGTTGCCCTACATTTCAGCAGTCACACAAAATTTCCACTTACGCAAACGCGAATAATCATGCCAATACCATTTCCAATCGAGCATCTCATGAAAGTCAAAACGCGCGCGTGAAATGTAATCTCTCGGTTGTATCGGCTCTCGACGCTGGTTCGACAGTTCGTTCCGACCGAATTTCCTGAATTCGTCTCCCTCTACGGTTCGTCGATCCTCTTTACCCTTGTTGGCCGTCTTTTTCTCATTCCACGAAGCTCGACGCTCTATTAGCAGTTTCTTAGAGCAGTCCCAAATGGCATTCCTATTGATGCTCGCTATGGGGTGTACCTTAACGCTCGAGGGAGAAAAGAGTGCCATTCTAAGGCAGGAGAGAACTTTATGGACTGCGCAATGGCTACTGGATTTTGTTCGAAGCGGACACTGGGGTTCCACCATCCCTCTTTATATTCCCTTTACCTCCGGCCACCTCTTTCTTCTTCTTCTCCTTTCTCTTTCCTCATCGTTTGCTCTTTTTTTGTTTTCTTTCTTTCGCTCCACGCAATTCCCAACGATTCTTTTATTACGACTTCGATGCGCGTCCTCGCGTCTTACGACGATTACTGCTAAGCCGACGAATTCGATGGAGGATTTCCTCGCCTGGACAAAATGAGAAATTGTTTTCTCTATTGGGACACCTTGTCCTTTGTTTGTTTATAGCTATCACAAATAAGCAATAAGATCAAAATTGCTGTTCTATTTGTGATACAGGATATGAGAGTTGTTAAAATCTTTAATAAAAAAATTGTACATAGATATATTTGATGTATGAAATACAAACTGTCGTTTGTTATTTCATTGATATTAAAGAGATCAGTCTTGATGACGTGGTTTCAAAACTTAAAAGCATTCAATTACAATTATCACAGCCAGACGAACATGAATCTTTAACGAGATTTCCTTGAACTTTCGCAGACGGAAAGTCTGATCGTTGAACGACGGTCAGACGACCGGAAAGACATTTGCACACTCGATATGTTCTCGTATTTCGAAGGATGAGAATGGCGTTCTTGTTCTCGGAAGCGGACTCTATTGGCCGTAGGGATCTACCAATTTTCCTCCCACTCGTTCTCTAGAATCGATTCACACGCTACATACATTCGTCGCTCCGTTAAACTTTCAATACCCACGCGGCGTACTACTCTAATCCGCTGTAATTCAATTTGCGCTTGGAAAGCGCTAGTGCCAATGTAAATTTGCGCTCGCCTGTCCCATTCTATTTTTAAATCTTTAAAATCATGGGTTATCTATTTCATAAATTATAGATCGCGTTTCGACATAATATTTTCCGCAACGATTCATTGTTCGTTCACAGAAACGTTCGTCACAGTTGAAATATTTAAACCGCTTAAAAATTCCTTAGACACCAAATTCCGAAACTCGATCCCCGTTCGCGTAAAACTTACTCGATTACTTCCACCCTGCAACACCAGCTACGTTTCCTTATCCTCGTAGACGAAAGGAAAGCACCGTGGTCGATTAATCGCGAAGTCGCCTCACGTCGGCCGATAGCAACGAGCATGGTTCTTCATTTGTTCCTCGCCAAGGAAGAACGCAAATTGGATTATGCTCGAGCGAAGTTGCCTCGACGGCGAAAGAAGGGACGCAGGAGACCGATATGGCTGTCGGTTCTTCCTCACTGGAAGCCGCTTTTCCTTGCCAACCCTCTGCACGTTGACAGCCTATGGAACCGTATTTCTTCGTGTTTTGTCACGAGTCCGCCACCACCAACGCTGTCTGATGGATTGATATTTTTAATGCGAAAGACAGCCGATACGGTTCGCGGATACCGAATTGCTGGTTGCACCCCCGAAAGAAGACGTTTTCCCTAGGCATTATTGTTCCTCCGGGGCTAGCTTGGCCCGGGGTAGAGAGGCATCGGGAAACGCCACTGTATTATTGCCTAAGATAATGAGTTTTCTTCCGAGAAACCGAGGGAAGACTGATCGGCTGTTCAAATATTACGAGCAACGTAATAAGCAAAGTGCTCTCGCTGGCATCTGGGGCTGTAATAGAAATTTGGACGAGTTTAAACGACCGGTTCCACCCTTCTCCTTCGAACTCGTCACGCGAAATTCGCCTTGTTCCACCATGATGATTAATTGTCCGTGGATTCCTATTTACTCGACCGCTCGTTGCCTCTCGAGAATTCTGACGAACAAGAAGGAACGACAAGGACGTCGTCAAGAACTCGAGGAATCGTTAAGTTCCGTCTCATCCCAGAGCGACCAAGTTATTGCCGAGTGGTGAACACCGATATGTCCCGGTGAACACGACAAACAGATATCGATGGCTTTTAAAAAATTTAAGAACCATCGGTATTGGATTTTGATAGCAGTATCGGAGTTCGTTTAGCCGCGCGAGCTGCACGTTGACAGTTTGGCATCAATATCGCTACTGTATTTCTGTCTGCAACAGAATCGCGCAATTTTTCTTTTGGACAGAAGCACGATAGGTGTGTCGATAAAAATATTGAACTGCCAGGAACTATGTAACGATCGGTTTGTTCACGGTGGTTTGCTTGTATCCGATAAACAGATCTAATAGGTAAAAATATAAAAAAAACTGCACGATTTAACTGGACAGAGATATAAATATAACAATACAAAGACTTATAGTGTACCGAAAAGAAAATTCATACGCTCTGAGTTTTTTGTATTTATCAAAATATACTTTTAACGAATCAGTATGCTAAGTGAAAATCTTTTTATATCAAAATGATCCATAACTATATAGCTTTAAATCAAGATACACCTAAGACCTACTCAAGTTTCAATTTGCCGTTGAATAGAAAAAAAATATGATCGGTAGAAATCAAATATGATTCCAATTCTCCAGAAGTTACGTTCCTAACCCATTCCAAAACAAGCATCCAGGATGGTATAGCAATAACACGAGTCGAGGAGCAAGGCAGGTTATTGGAACGAAGTTCCTTTGTTCCTTGCCCTTTGACCGATCGAAGCAGCGAATTAGCTATCGGAGTTGCCAGTGGAATGGGATCGATATTCGCTGCGAGTCGGTCTCGCGCTCGCGTCATAAACCACGGCCTATCGTTAATTCCCCGAGAAACCAATTCGATGACAACCGTCCTCGATCCCGGCTACTATTATTTCCAGAATTTCCAATGACCCTGGCCAACCTACTCGTTGCATTGTAGCCGGTTCTAGACTGGACAATGGTCAAGCGAAGTCCGGGTGCAGGAGGACGTTAGTCGAGGTCCGCAATATCGGCGTTTGGCCTGACGCCAAGACGCTTCGAAATTGTGGGATAACAGGGGTGCATATACAATATACAGGGTGTCTCACTTAAGTCGAACATATAAATTATTTCCGCTGTTATTTAACGTAAAGATCAAAGAAATAATTAACAGGAGGTTATACGATTTCGTGACGTGCATCTGGGGATGATAAAAAAAATTTCTCCGAGATAATTTTGAACGCACCTTTAAAATCATCATCATTATTATTATTTTTTTTTTTTTTTTTAGTATATTAACTTCTGTCGGATGCTCGATTTAAGCGAAACACCCTGTACATGGGTGTATATACATATGTACATAGATAAACGTGGCAGCCACGTAGTGTCGTTGCGCCTTGCGACATTGGTCAGATATTTATTCGCATTGTTTCACCGTCCTCCACCGGTGGCGATTCGCCGGTGAACAACTGGAATGAGCCCCAGCACTCCACGGCGTTTCCGGCAGCCGAATTCGAACGCCCGCGCCACGATGTTCGTGCTTTAGGCGGTCGTGACGGTAAGTGCGTTTCGGTATTCCAGTGTATTTTCCCTGGAGAATTTGCTTCCCTGTTTGGAACGAAGGAAGCTGACCCTGTTCGCGGTAACGCTGATTGCACATGGTGTAAAGGAACTTTGGGTTGTTTGAGGAGGATCGTTTGAAGGAATGTTAAATTGGTAGGATGAACGAGAAAGATTGTAAGATTTCGTATTTATTCGAGAACAGAGTGTCTTGTAATTATTTTTTAGGGATAATTGATAAGTAAGGGATAAGCGATCAATAATAGTAATGAAAGAGGGAATGACACACGAGGGAGTACGTAATGTAGGATGACCACGCATTCGGTAAGATATAGCGGTCATTCGAGGAATATTTCGTGACTCGGGTACTTTAACCTTTGATACACCCAAAATATGGCAATTAATACAGGAATAATTAATCGAAGAAAATAAAGGAGTTTTACGAGTAGAATTTAAGAGGTCGTCAATACAAATAAGCGCTTTGCACGCGAAGCTTTATTCAAGATACGATATTTTTCTAATTTTTAAACAATACATGTAAAGAATAAACATGATTTTTTTTTTTTTTTTATTATCAACTTCGAACGCGATAAAAGTTCTTCTATCTAAAAGAATAAATTATAGAAACACAGGAACAGAATACACGAAACTCCTAATGCATTCAACTTTCGATCACCGCCACGTTCGACTACCATCAACCACCCCTTAATCCTCGCGAGAAAGATGCGGCTCGAACTCGCCTGTTACCCTTAAAACGGCCGTTCGTAACAGCGTTTAAACAGGACACGATAATACGGTGCACGCACTCGCAATCATTTTCGTAGCGAATCGATAACGACCATCACAGCGTGTCCCGTGTCGCGTTGTAACACACAGAGAGTACGCGTCGCGGAGAGGACGGAGAAAGAGAAAGGGAGGAATAAGCTGGACATGCTGCATCTGCGCGTGACGGCTCGGTGACAGCTCGGACCACCAAGCCAAAACGGAATCATTAGTGTGGCCCGTTAAGGGGGTTGCGAATTAACGGGCTTTTATCCGGCGGAACGGCGAAATTCGACAATACGCCGGACCAGAGTATTCCATTAGCGATTCCGCGATGCGTCGTCGCTCCGGCGTCGACGGTCCAAACGACGCCGACGCTGCCCGTAATTTAATACATCGATATGTGTACGCTTATGTATTAGGATGTGTGCGAACGTGCGTGTTGGTGTGTACAGGATGATTCTTATTAAGCGATCCATGCGATTACCCGTAACTGAGGGAATTGTTTAGAGAGGGATACGATGGTGATAGGATTACAGTTTTAACGTGGTTCGGGGTTTCGGGGATGGAAACTGTAGCCGTGTAGAGGAGTTCTAAATGTTGTTTGGATCTGTTGGAGGTTGGGAAAATTGTGGATAATAAAATAGTTATACGCGGTTCGAAGTAGTATGATTTTCAAGAATTATCACCTGTCAGGGGTTACCAAGTTCGAAGCAATGATTTTACTCGCAGGAAAATATGCGATATAACTTAAGCTATATGCAATTATGACACGTGAATTTTTTTCTGTTTCCTTCGGTACGTTTATATATATGTTTCTGTGAATTTACCTACACGAAGGTACCGAGATCATCGTTATTGTAAGGAGATTATTTCAGTTTTGACTTGAATTACCGATCGTATATATTAACTCGCTCGCGGATCGTTTAGAGTTTGTTGCCGCCGTGAACATGTTAATCTCGCTGTTTTTTTTTTTTTTTTATTTAATCGACATTTTACGAGAACCACACAGAATATTTCAGTCACGAAGTCCGTGATGGAGTATTCCACTCGCGAAATATCGTTTGTACACTCTGTCTGCTTTCAGTTCTTTATGACGTTCGATTCGTTTTTACGATTTACGGCAAACCAAGGGGGTATGGAAGCTTTACGGTTAAATTCAGTCATTCGCGACCAAAGGGTACAGGATTCATTTGATAATGGTTTTTAAATTTTCGCCGCCATTCTTGCTGGCGCGGGCAGAAAGGGGAAAGGGGATACCTTTAACCGCTTTTGTGTGTTGTAATAGTTTGTAAGCGGCTTACAGGTAGTTAGCTAAACTCATTTCGTTCCGGTGTCGGCGAACGGGAGTTAAATATCCTTCGTTGCCAGGGAATCTGTTGCGGTAGAATTGTTAGCTACGCTGACGAACTAACGGTCATTAACGCGTGAAAAGTCGGCACGTCGTAGCTTGTGGCGAACCACGATGCACTTTCGATAGAATTAACTCGTTCGTTATTCAATCCTCCTTTCGAGGGTGATTGAACTGTTACGGTAAACACAATTAAAGAGATTATAAAATAAAATAATTCCTTGGATTTATAAATCTCTTCAACGATCGTGTTGTAAATCGAAATTTGAAACACGGCTTAAAAAAACCAAACTAAATTGCGACGTCACAAATCGTCATATCTGTCAGTCGGTCAGCTTGTCAGCATTGTCGACATCCACCGGCAACTTAATCTCAATCGAATCAAGCTGATCCACTGCGATTAACCCCGGATTAACCGATGCAATTCAACCAGAATAAATCGGTGCTAAGCGAAGGTCGCGCGTTCGATCAATTACAGTTCACAGAAGTAAATTCCTGTCGGTTGTTGGAGGCCGTCCCTCATCGAACTTGCTCCGCGATGGTAACTTCCTTTTTCTTATCTTAATTAGACCATTGGAGGTATCGGTGTTTGTGTGTATGTGTGTGTAAAGTGTCCTAACGACGCCCTAGAAACGGCGGTTTTGACGTAAGCGGACGAACACCGGTTTAATAGCATTTCCATTTGCCTAATGATCGTGGCGGTCGTAGTCGCGTATCGTGGCCCTATCCTCGCCTCTTATCGCATTTCCTCTCCGCTACACACGAGCCACAACCGTGTATCCTTGCCTGCTCGTTTCTCATTGTTGTTGTTGTTGTTGTTGGTACTGCTACTGGTGCTGGTACCACCGTTGTTCCCGATGTATTGTATCGTGGCCCGGCTACCCTCGCAAGCCACCCTCGATTCCAAGGACTTCGCTTCGCGGATGCGTCGCCATTGTGCGGAAGCTACTCGGCAAATAAGATCATTACCGCGTAAATAACTTTCTTACGCGGTCGAGGCTTATCCTGCGGGTCCCCGATTCCACCATTTTCCGCACCAGTCTGTTCGACAGGGTGATCGAGATACCGAACGAAGAGGAGGAATGTTAAATCGATCGTCGCGAAACCGATGCACCAACGCGTAGGTAAATATGTGCGGAAGCACCTAAACTGGTCGTCGTGCCGCAGACGATGTTTGCGGTCGGCCGTGCGCGAGTTCCGATTATGCGAGCTGCGTCTGAATAACGCATACCATCGGTTGACAGAGGTAAGAAAGGCGAAATGCCCAGAGGCGTCTCTCGATACGGGCTTTACGTGGTTGCTATAGGTGACATCGGATCGATCGATCCATCCTACCGATACATGGCGATAGCGTGACGAATTATGTTGATTAACGCTTCGTACGCGATTGGACGCAGCGTTAGCGGGTGATAAATGCGGTTTCTAAGAATTGTTCCAATTCCACGCTTACGATGCATGATAATTTGCTATTCTTCCTATCTGTCTGAAAAATAGACGACTCGAGTATCAGCTTTTCGAATGTGGGTCGGCAGGTTTCGAAGCAATTTTCGAGGCAGCCACTCGAAGCTGAGCACACAAGAAGGCACAATGCGTCCGCTAAGCGGAATTTCGGTGTCTTCGACTGCTCGTCACCGTTTCCTCTCGTATGCACGTCGATTCGATGGAAAACCGGCAGCTCGTTGTCTCCGCTTTAATCGGTCCATTGTGCTCATGACGTGCTTGCCAGCTATTGCGGACGTATCTTGCCCGACCGTGGTTAATATCTCGTCGACGCGGCACGCCAAGCATAATCTCTGACTCATTGAAACTTCGTCGCGCAAAAGCACCAGCGACCCTAATAAGGGAACTCCTAATCTGCGAACGCGAGCAACCGGGAACTGGTGCACTCAGATGGGAACGCGATACCGCGGGGAAACTTCTTCGAGGCGAACCCGAGGACACGGAGATTTTTAATGCCCCAACGACTCGTGTTCCGCGCGTTCCTGGCGTCTGTAACGCGATCGTGCCATTTATTATCGTGATTACGCGCTGCATACTTTCACAGAGCGTAGAATCGAAATTAACATGGGTGGAAAATATTTTTTATGGCTGTGTGATTAAATGAAAAATTGTGGTCTCTGTTAAACAGTGCAATCTTTAAATTGTTAAGCTTTCGTATTTGATAAACTCCCCGGTGGTTCAGGTTGAAATTTTTTTTATAAAACTGGCAACGCATTGTCTCTAGTTTGAAAACGTTAAACGATAAAGTTGACGAGCTTTATGTTGAGTCACGATAATGGCAGGATGAGGGACAGAAGGGTTGGAGGTGCAGTGAATGCGGTTAATGCGAAATGCTTTCGTTACGTATGCAGTGTAGCACGTTGTACACCTCCATTGGCCTGTAGGTGGAACCTAAAGATTCTGGGCACACGTGTCTTGGTAATGCCTATAGCGTGTAGCTCCCACACGACAGAGGAGACGCCAGTAAGTTGGCAAGCATCGGGGGTAGACGTTCTACGACATGCAAATCATATCACCTATCGTCTACCGTGCGTCTCGGCTGAACCTGTGGGCGTGATACTATAACGACACGCTTACATAAATATGTTTCTATTATGGGACTGATCGGATTTACGATTAGCAATACCATTAACGCGTTTCGTTTCATTCGGTATGCGGTTCACCGGATCCATTCTCGCGTTCATTTTTAACCAAACCTGTCTCCGACCGAACCTGATATTTTGTTGCGGCCAGTATAGAACGTCAAAAGTCACGGATAGGTTCTTTTATCCCGTATTTTCCCGTCCAATATTCGAACTTTATCGAGGTGGTCTTGTTAAGAGCGTAACGAATGATCGCTACTGTCTCGTTTTCTAGTAATATACTGTTCGATACTTCGTATAACGAAATATAAAGAGTATTGCAAAAAGGATGATTAAAATTTTATAGCGCTTATCAAGTATTCTATTTTATTTCTCCATTCTGGCGATATCAATTTCTCAACTTTAATACGTTAAACTTATTTCAATTAAAAGATTTCTCTGTGTCTTATTAACCACCACCATTCTGTCGCCGATTCAATACATATGCACCATTTAAATTTTCAACACGCGAAAAGACGTCTTTTCGTTCAAAAGCTCGCTCGATGGCCAAATCGTGAAGTCTATCTTACAAAATGCAGACGTTGCTCGTAAGTTCGCGACTGCTAATAAAACAAAAATGCGGAAGCACCGCGACGCGGCAAAGATTTCGTTCGACTCGGCTGGCTCTATTCTACAAAAGCCACGGAATAAGATAGCTGTAACCGGCAAGTATAATGACCCGTATTAATGGACGTCGGGACGTCGTCGGTCTTTTCGAAAACATTTTTCCCGAGGCATTTGATGCGTCGCTTGCCATCCGAGGTACCCGATGAAGAGACGTTTCACAATTCTTCTTCGTCGACATTAAGACGGAGATCCTCCCGTCTGATACCCGTCTGCATCGATATCAATGCTCGACGACTTCTTTCGTGACGCGAGGAGGAAGAAACCGGAACGAGGAGATTTTTAAGTAATGGCACGTCGACAGCGGCTCCTTTATATTTATGACAATAACCAATTCTTCCTTGAATATCCATGGTGAACTTGAAACGAACTCCGCTATAGACATTTCTGATGCTACGATAAACTCAAGAAAAGATTTGTTTGTACAAAAAGTTATAATTCGATGAATAGCTTTTCTCTTTATCGAATCTCTTAATTCGTTTCATTTATTTCATATCTATCCAAGCATCCAATCATTGGAACACGTTACGAACTTCCGAAATTTTTTAACGTTGTCAATTCTTCGCCAATTTGAATACCGTACACGAACACAATGTTTCATTCAAGAAGCTTCACGAATTCTTCCTCACGCGCGTGCTATATTTCCAAAGGAAATGGTTCAGAACATAGCCAAGAGAGCCACGCACAGCTCCGTAATTCCCTATCCCACGAAATGCTTCTTCCAGCCAGCAGACGTTTGTCATTCAAAGCGACCGATTCTCCGGCTGGGACGGAGGAAGGAACAAGGCTCAGCCGGCTCCCGTGAGTGGGTGTATTTTTAAGTAATTGCGCATCAACTCGGCCGTCTTGCTCACAATGGCAAAGTGAGTGGCAGCCGATGGATTTGCCTGGTTGTAGAGCGCGAGAGAAAGAGGCCGCGTGGCGGGAAACGGTATGCAGCCACTGTTCGTCTCGGCGTAGAGCCTGGCGATTATGTAAATGTTGCTCACGGAGGCGCAACAGATGCCACTCGGGCTCCTTCCTCTCCACCTTCTCTTTCGTCGTCGTTGTCGTGGTACGCCTACACCCTAATCCCAACAACGTCTCCAGCCACGATGCTCCGCTGGATATTGTTTAGATCCTCCAACGAAATTCCTTACAAATTCCGGAAAGCACGGGGACGACCCCTTTCCAGCGCTGTAACGTGGCGCGACGACGATATTCCAACGCTCGCCGTCGCGAGAACGCATCGTGTCCGACAGACTTCTGATCGATCTTTATGTCGCGAATCTTAAGCTCGCGCGGTTAGATCCTGGATGTCTACATACTGGTACAAATTGTGAATTGTTAAAATTGATCGGTTCGTATTGAAAAAGGTAGAGCGCTGCTTACGACCCTGAATATCGGTGCATCAATCTTACCGCTACTTGATACATTAGCTTACGACTTCGCTGTATCGTATAAGCTTTTGTACCCAGTTCGTTCTCACGCGAAACACATCTTTCACAGCTCCTCCTAGCGTCTCTTAGCCGTGTCGATTAATATTCATACGGATCCATCGGTTGGAATTAATTATCGAGCTCGTATCCCTGTAAGGGTGAAGCGTATTTAAGATAAAACGTATCGTTCTTTCTCTATCAAGGATTTTTCCTCAATTAAACGCGGTATATATCAGCCTGTCCGTATAAACGTTCCCCGATAACGCTTGTTCGCCGGCTACGGGGCGCGCGTCTATCGTTCCAGCGAAAAATCGAGGCGTGTCAGCCGCGACTACGTGCGACAGAATTACTCGTGTTACCGTGCCTGCATACCGTATGTCTCGGCTAATAGATCCGGTCAGGATAAATAGCCAGGAGAGTGTCTCGCGGCGGCCGTGAGAGAGGAAGAGGATCGAGAATCGAGGAAGGGGGACCATCGATCCGATCTCCGATGCTCGCGGCCCAGAGCGTCGAAGGTGCAACGTGTCGTTAATAACCGCTTCCTCGGCGTGGAATGCCAGGTCGGGTTTAATCATCGCGGTCCGATAGGGCGAGAAACTAGCGGCGATACGCGGGGTGGATACTGGGAGGCGCGCGACACCAGCAGGCTCTGACGGACAGCGCTGATTTTCACGATGATAGAACGAAAGGGGACTCATAAATATTCATGGAATAGTTTGTTACGATAATGCTGCAAATGCGCTGCTCTCTGCCCAGTTTACGTTTTTTTACTGTCCTCGTTGGCGCGCGTTCTACCGCTTAACTATGAATTTCCTCCGTCCCCTGTTTCTGGGGTGAAAAGTGGTCCAGCAACGCGGTGCGTTGATGCAGATTTGAGAACTTGTCTGAAACGAACGATCTTATGATTAACGTTCTTCTTTTTCGTGGTTTCTATGTTGATGATTTAACCGACCGCGATTACAATAGTCTCACCATACGATTGGCCGATCGACGGTTGAAAATATCTCACGAATCTCTTTTTCTCATTATTTTGTCTTAACTCCTCCAAGAAACTTCGCTTTTGCTACATAAACCTATACCTTACCAATTATCCAGTGTCGACGGTAATTTTGTTTATTTTCGCGCCTCCGACGAGTTAACAAGCATGATCCCAGACTCCGTGTAATCGTTACCGGACAAAAAAGCAAGAAGATCCTGGTCGGTTTTTAGAGGCTCGCGTTCTTCTTACCGGTTCTAGCGGCGCACGCTGACTCGCTCGTAATGAAAGAACGCGTCAATATTCATGGCCCTCGTGTACTATAATCATATGGTAAATGGATCTCATCGCTTTTAGGTTTACGAGCCGTGAAGTGGCAACGCCACTGGTCGACGTGATCGCGTTTCACGACCGGCGATGATCGACTGCGCTGTTGAAGGGTTCTCATCGGCCAAGGTGTTAATTTTGCCGCGTATAGACGAGACAAGCCTCCATTCGACGTTCCGAACCTGTATCGAGTTATTCGAAGACATCAGGACGCCTTGGAGCCGCGAGAAACCGAGGCAGACATCCCTTAATTACCGTTGATAGTTTGTCGTCCGATGGCTGCCTCCGAGGCGTTCGGTTTCGCCTTGTCCTCCTCTTTGAAACTTCCGGTTCCGCGGGCTACTAGACGCGGCCTTTTTCCACGAGGCAACTTCGCCGCGTTCAACTCTCACCGAAACTGCATTAGAGTTTTCGTTTTCAAGAAGTTTCAATCCGAAACTCCGGAGGATCTCGCGACAACGATGCCTCACGAAGCTTAGCCGGATAACGCGGCTCGGTTAAACCAACGGCTATTTATTGCTGAGCGGTTTGCTGGAACTGCGTTGAGGGTACCCAGGTTGCTCACGGTAATACTCCGAATGCGTTCGATGACTCATTGTAGGGGGGCTCAGATGGTATCGCGGCTGGGCTCGATTCGCTGATTACGTAGCCATTCGGTGGATTACCGGATCCTGTAAAAAGTAAAGGCTCGAAGCCAGTGTGCACCGTTAGGAAAAAATTGAGTTTACGATCCTGAATGTTCCGACTTAATTGCCCAAGTCTTTCGTAGCTAGCAGATAACTGCTATGGAATTTGTTAATCGTACTGTAGAAAATTGTTTGCAAACGATCAGGGTACATTTAAATATTTCAATTCAATGGCAACACCGATTTTGTATCGTGTAATTTTCTGCACCGTTATAATTAACTTAACTCGATTCGATTTCACGTTACCAAAAAACGGTTCATAGATAGGACGATCGATTCTACTGGGATTTTGTCCCTTCGCTTTAACGATGGTAATTAATAAGCTCTCGGTGTATGGTAAAAAAGACTCGACCAGCTTGACCTTGACAATAGAATTCCCCGTGTAATGGTGAGACCGTAGGAACGACGGGCGGGTGATTAATATGCTCGAACCTCTGTCGCGGCGCCTCAAAGGAAAAAAAGAAGACGAACACGCGGTGGATTCCGGTAGGCGAAGTCCGATGATGATCCGGTCGAGCGATGGAAGGGGAACAACTGGAATGAAGTATAAACCTTTGGCGTTTCTCGTGACTCGTGCTGAGAGAAGGAAAAAGGACTACCTGTGGTGGCTTCCTAGGAAACAAAAGCCGACGAAAAAATGTCTTTTCGACGGCGCAGCGATTTCTCGTCGACCTTTGTTTTCCACGTTGAGATCCGATCGTTCCTGTCGACTCCTTTCTTTTCCATTTTTTTTCGCCTCGTCTTTGAAGCTCTTAAGGATGGAAACGTACCAATTTTCCCACTTTTTCTGGAAGGATCGAAAGGAAGGTAGCGATGGAACGTCGAAGAAGAAAAAAGGGAAAGAAAGTGGGAGGAGTCGAATGCAGATGGAGGAAGTGTAAAAGGGAAGGTGCCCGCATCGATATATTCTTTGACAAGACCGGCAAAGATGAATTATTCAATGGAGTAATTGCGACCGTGTCGCGATTGCGAATCATCGCACGGCTACGCATTTCTACGTACGCCGTGCACGACGAGGTAAGTTTAGCCGCGCTTCGATACTTCGGATTGTTCGGTCATTTGTATTTTCCACGTGCGTCTAATGATCGTCGTTTGGCGACTACTGATTCGTCGTTGACCTTGGTTAATTAGAGAACGTCATAACCTTGCAACTGCGCGATTGTTTGAACATATGAATGCACAATTTTTTACTCGTCTTCTATTTTTTTTTATCATTTCTTATTGTTTTAAAGTATGATTTGATATTTGTGAAGTTTTGTGTGGTAAGAAAGAACAGAAGGAAGCAAAGAATGTTATAAACCATTTTGAACGTAGCTTCACGAGGCTTCGCGAAGTATCTCATTAGCACCGCGTTTCAGACTTAACAGTGATTTTACGAAGTCGTTCCGCCGTTCCGAGCTGCGTAACACCTTCAAAATGCTATCACGAAATGTCGTAAACAGCCGATAGCTCCTGCTGCCTGCAAAATGGCCAACTGACACGAGGTAGAAAATGCTGCGCGATTTAACGACGGAGCAAACGATACAACCCCGTCCCAGAGGGAACGAACCGAGGTTTCAATGATCTGTCATGATTCCAGTTACAAATTTACAACGCATAAATACAACACGATGAAAAATTTATTCTTCGACGCGAACGTTTACGAGACGCGAATAGCGTAGATTCCCTGATAAAATTTAAATGTCTATAAAACACTTCTAAATTTGAAACAATATTATCCTGCCTATAGGCACAATTTCGAACCACCCTAAGCTCTCGGCAAGAAAATATCCTAAAACGATACACAGTGATCCTCGACCCCAAGAAAATCCCATCTCTAATCAAGATCCCATCACTTCAAGCAACCCCCTTTCTCCAGATCAAATCCTACGTATCCCCTGAAACAAGATTTCATTATGCAAATTCCATTAACCGGTATCTCTAAAACAAGCGTCAAATGTTCGCTCGTGTCGTCAGCGAGCTTCACGAATATTATCAGGCAACGTTAACTCACGGTGTGTGTCTCCAACCATAAAACAACCGGTTGGCACGAGTCGAAGCGTTCACCACCAAGAAATCCTCTATTTCTCTCGTTTCCCTCTTGGAAATGGCTGTTCACCCTTCACTGACCGGCCATGTTCGGAGACGTCGGTGAACGCGTGCCGTCGGAAGCTGCGACACGGTTTGGCTCTCAGGAGGACAAATAGAAATGGCCCCGGGGGAAGGAGGCTCCTGGACAGAATGAGAAAACGTGATAACGACGAGAGGGAGTTTGTTGTCCGGCCTCGTACAACCGTTCCCGACTCGTCGTCTCCGCCTCGACCACCGTCGAATTTCAGCACCCCCAACTCTGTCGGGCCCTTCCGTGACTCGGTGCACGCCTTCCCCTTGCGTCTCGTGCGCGCCAGGCCTTTGTTCGCGGGTAATTAGAGTAATTAACGGGGGCCGTGGACGTTGGTCTTTGTCGCGATTTATACGCGTGCTCGGCCCCTCTTGCTGGAATGATTCGTTTCGCGGATGACGAGGGGTCGTGGCAAAGAATAGCGAGGATTTATACAAAAATATGTAGAAAATGAAAATCTAAGGATTCGATGTTGACAAAGCTTTGGTTAGAACCTTGATTTAGGTACATGTTCCCATAATAATCGAGGGTTGGAATAAATGAAAAAAATAGATGCAAAATTTTTGTTACAATTTCTATTTTTATTGTGAAAATTCCGTTCCATCCTTTTCAATCGGCGTTAATACAAGCCGCAGCGAACGAAGCTGTTTAATCTTCGAAACACAGATCCATCGGCACCCTCGTAGCGCATAGTCACCAAAAGTCGGACCGTTAGAGGTAAACGAAGCAGCTACATTTTCAACGGGACATTCCGGCTGGCATAATCGGCAAAGATGAGGCCAGAAAACGAAGCACGAAGAGATTAAACGATAGCAGGCGGGAGATTGTTGTCTGAGCGGCGGCCAGCAACACGAATATCCGGCATAGTCGCCTAAACCGCTGGCCTCACCAAATTCAACCCCTCCGGCTCTCCTTTTCGTGACCCAACTTATGAATCCCAGCGGTATTCTACGCTGGCTACGCTGTTGGATCCCCGTCCCGAGCAGCATTTGTGCACACGCATACTCGTACAAATTCGTATGACTACCAACGCCACGTATTACAACGTGCACGTGGCGAATTTGATGGTAACGCGTGTAAAACAGCTGGTGAAACCGTATCTCGACTCACAGAATCGAAAGTTGATTCCGAAGTCGATTTAACCTTGTCCAAGCAACGTTAACCGGGCTTCGGACAAATTAACAATCGAAGAGTGGCGATTTCAGTGGGGCATAGGGCGACGATAAATCACGGAGCGCCTGCAGCGGTCGCCGCGCCTAGATTAACCGCTCCATAAATTAGGGTAATCAATTTTAAGTGGAACGTCACGACTGGACTGCCCGTGGCGCGCCTAAGGAAAAGGAGCACAAAGGAACCACGGGACCGTATAGGTGCGAAGATCCGTTTCGAGGCCAAGATTCATGGCGAAAACGCCGTCGCGATGCCTTAACCCTCATTAGTCAGTCGACACCCTTGATGCGCCGCGCCATACGGTGAACGAGAACTCGGATGCATAGCGGTGGATTTTCAGCGACGCCAGACGCTAGATTTTCAGGTAACAATGGTCAGATCGAAGGTAACGAGTGGTTCCTGGGTTGGTTGGAATAAAAACAAATATTTTTAGTTCGAGGGGTTAGGCTTTTCTAACTGGTCCTTCAAAACTCGTATCCGATCGTTCGAAAAGGATACTTTTATTCAGACGTCCGTTAATCCTATGAAAACAACTCTGAAAGAAGAATTGACGTGAAAGAACGAGGAAGAGCGTCGTGGAGGGTAAATATGAATGCTGGAGGAATTCGAAAGTCTCTCCGAAAGTGTACTTTCATCGTTGCACATAGAGGACGTCGCCCTATTCTACGGGTCCAGGATCCAATCATTTTTCTCCATCCAGCGTGGTAGCTCTACAGAAAGACCACTCGTGACACTTTAAGTAACCGACCCTCTATAGTACAGAGTGTTCGAACTTCCCCAACGACAGCTGGTAGTCGCAGAAACTCTGGGAAGAGTCCTCCTCTTAACCCGGCTAGACTACAAGATGCGGAGCAAGCTGTATCACGATGACGATGCAACGTGGGACACGAAAGAAGCTTAACGACGTATAAGTAGCCGCGGGTCACTCCTCCGCGACGATAATATAAATCGTTAAAGGAACGATGACGGGCTTGTTTGTGGAACGCCTTGATCGACGGTGAATTGAAAAGTTGAACGATGAAACCCGGCTACCGCGTGTTGATAAAAGACCACTCGTTCCTACCGAAGCGTCCGTAATTGGTTCTCCTGGAAGCGTATTTCATTGTTGGCCGAGTTTAATCGATGACAAGGTACCTCTCGATGGGACGAAAGAGAGCAGGAGAGAAAGAGGGGAAAGCAAACTTTTATCGCGACCGCGCACTCCGGTTGCCAGAAAATCACGCGTCACCCGAACTCATTTGTTATGCGTGCACACAGGTAAACACGTTGGCTCACGAATTAATGCGACTCGTTTCGGTTGTGGCTATTTATTTAAAAAATTACCCGTCACGAACGGAGCGATCCATTTTCGAGAACGAATGCAATATGATATCATTAACTACGCACTGTCTGGAATGTACTCAACTTTTTTCAAGATATTTGATTATCGGACGAGGCGTCAGAGTGGTTAATCGTCGATTCTGAAGGAAACTCGACTGGAAAGGGGGCAATGGGTTCAGATATTCGACGCTATCCGACAAAGTTTCGGTGAAATCGTACTTATTGTGACACCGTGCTCGCCCACCTTGTTTTGCGTTCCTGTTTACCCGATAAATTAGTGTTTTGTCGACGAGTTGAGCGTTTCTGCGGTTTCGTAAGCATATTAACGTGGCTCCACGCTTAGAGGAGGCCAAGCTTAGTCGGGGAATGGAGCAGAGGCTTGCTCGACACGAAAACACAGTTTAGAGAATTCGCTAATGCATCGAATTGTCTTAATTGTCTGCAATGGGTTGTTAGTACTCGCGATGCGTTAATCGATGATTGTAAATCAAGAGGCCAGTTTCATAGTTTGAACGGAGCTTGGAAAATAGGATTCCGGTCTGCTTTTAGTATAATTCGTGTGTATTTTATCGATCTAAGAGATTGTTAAATGGATTGTACGATGGAAAATTTATTATACACGATTCTATTAAGGTGTCTCAGAGAACCCTAACAATATTACTGGATACTATTTTAATTTGATATCGGGCGTTGCATACAATACGTTCCAAACCTGTTTCACAATCATATATACTCTAACAATTTCTTACAACTTCACAATCTTTCTCTTCAAACACTCGACTCGCTTCCGGTGAACTTCTAACTGAATTGCTCGGCGCGATGGAGCGTGATATTTTCATAGGTTGGTCATTATAAATTCTTTTATGATGCAGAATCCGTAGGTACGGGTCTGGCCGGTCGGTATCTTTCATCGCGCGTAATCTAATTTCCCCCGTTGGCTTCCCCAAGATGTTTATATCTCGGGGAATTATACGGCCGATTTGGATTTATAATAAAGAGCTCTGAGAATAGTGGCGAGGGCTCATTCGAAGGCGCAAGGGCGCATAAATTATGATAATCCACGGTGTGTACGCTCACGGCCAGCGGCTGCACGGGGCCACACCGACAATTTAAATTCAGTTAACGTAACACGTCCGATTTGATGCCGGCAGCCCACCTGCCGCTAAGTGGCCGCCGATTTTAAGAATGAAATTCTTAACGAGCCCTATAGCCCGCCTCGGCTCGTCCCCCTCGTTCCGCGTACAAAAACAGCCCCTCGGATTCGTGAACCTCCGATTAAGTAAAATATACGTTCCACGTTCCCCCGAACGGCCCTTTAAACTTTCCGTTTCCGAACGATTTCTTGCCATCGTGGTCGTGATATTACGGGACATTAATGGTCCATGGAAGCGGTACACGCTTAACGAGGCTTATTATTACGAGTCTCTCTTTCATTATAAATTTCCATAATCCGCAGCGGCATTTATCGCTACGAAATCGAGATCGTTTTGCTTGTACGTCTCAATACACGAAGTATCGTGCGCGATCGGTAATAAATCGATGTATGAAGAGGAACGAAAAGAAAGGAAATAGAGGAAGAAAACGAGAAAATAATTGGCCTTTCGGAAGGGGTCGTGAGAAATCGTGTTAGTGGATCGTTGGATGATCGGCCAAAGTCATTGTTCGCGTCTGTAATTTGCAGGAATCGTATCCTCCTCGATCGATACGGTAACGTAGTTGTAATATACTTCGAGGAAGAGAGATCGGTGGAAGAGTTTCGTCTTGTAATCGAAACTGAAGTTTAGTGGCACTAACCCGCTGCCGTCGAGCTGTAAGAAGCCAATTAATTTAACGAAGTGCACCATTACCTTCCTCTTGGTGTCGGATAAGCAAAATCAAAGGCCCGAACTGCTCGAGAACTCGACTTCTCTTTCTTTTCTCCTTTCTTTCCACTTCTTTTTCTTCTTCTTCTTCTTTCTTGGCGAGAGGGCAACCGGTATCACGCGACTCGCTTCGAGTCAGTACCGGAATCGAGTTGGGTATTTCTCGGATCGACGAGTGCCTAACGCACATTCCCCCGTGGATCTTTTTTTTCTCTTTTCTTCGTCTTATCGAACACGCGAGCTAAATTCTTTCCCCCTGGTTTTATCGTCGCAAGATGTCTGCTGTCTGGCCGCCTAATTAGCCACGATGTACGCCGCAGAAGCATCTGAATTGTGTCTTTTCGACCATTTTCTTGTTTACAGAGTTGCGGTAAGAGAATTATATGCACTCATAAGGATTTATTTAAACGTAAAAAGATTGGTTCGATCGATCTTTTAATTCATTGATTCGAGACATGTATATCGTTCGTATTTGAAGCTTACTCAGACTATGCTGATACAATGTAGACGAAATAGGATGAAATACATTTGAGTTTTAATGTTATCTTAATATTATCCTCGTAGTGAGTTGTAACAGTTTATTTGTGCTAATTCCTGCATGAGCGGCATGAAACATAATTGAGTTAGTCGAACTATGCGAGAATTATCATCTGGTTCAAACAGCCAGGCTATACATAAATATTTAGTACAACTAAAACGATAATGTTCCGTTACAGTAAATTTCCAGCAATTTAATTCAATGAAAAATTTTGTTCATCTTCGATAAAGTAGATTGGTCTCAACCAATATAAGTTATTTCCCCTGTATAATACTCTTAAATCATCGTCGAAATCAGTCATTCGTTTACGTCCAAATCTCGTTACAAGAGTCAATATTTACCGTGCGAAGACTTTTCAAAGTCGATAGACGAACTTCTAATTGAGTTGACACATCCGAGGAACGCAACATATGGGTCAGTATATTCATCGACTCGCCTCATTCCCCGTAAAACACTCGGAAGGATTGTATTAGAAGGCAGTTAGAGAGTTGGTTGGAATAACAGCGATTGCGTTAAGCGGACGCAACGCTCGAGAATAAAAGTAACTCGCTAATGGGTTGAAAATGCAGCCGGAATGAACGTTGAGGGAATAAACATTTTCCGAAAAGCGTCTACTTCCATCACGGAGGCGGACTTCTCCGCTTCTAGGAATAATATTTACGTAACCGGTCCGCTCCACTCGCCAGAACGGGAGACTGCTGCTTAAGGAAAGAAAATAACGTCGCCTGGAAATATCGGAGCTTGGTCGAGTCGCTCGGATTACGCGGTGATTCGAAACACCCACGAGGTCTGCGCAAATCAAACGGCAGAGAAATCACGAGGAAGCGATTCTTTTTCTTTAGGACTACGTTTGCGGTGGATAAAGGAAGTTTGCATTCCATTACAGATATTGTTCGAGATATTGAAAGTTCAAATTTTGCGAAGAACGGAACTTTTGGTACTTCAAATTTGTGAATACTTTGTGAATACTTTGATGTTGATCCGAATTTTCTTTTTTTCTCTTTTTATTAATTTTCTCCCAAAATCTTCGTCCTCTTCGCGATGCATGTACCTACACACGATCGTTCCACTCGGAAGCAAACAATCAAATACGAACAGCACTACGTAGACAGTCGGGCACGTTACAAGGAGACAACAAAAGAGCCTGTAAATTCAAGATAAATTTCACGACATCCAACCACCCCTCGATTCGGTCTCTCCTCCATTCGAGGAGGACACCTCATCCGAATTCTTCGAACGTCTGGAACGCAACTTTTCCCGGCGACTCGTCTTCTATATAAGCAACAAGCTAGACGGTTCGTAGGAAGTAAACGAGCGACGTTCTTTTCGGAAAGCGGTGCGAACGGAAGAGAAACGAGAAGAAGGGAGCAATGGTACAGAATATTCGACGTACGACTCGAGATATTTTACTGCCGGCGACGAAACAATAAGGGCAAGTTCTGCGTGTACTTTTGAATGCCACGGCCACCGAACTTCGCGAATAACCATCGACGTAACGGCAGTTTTATTGGAGATTTATTCGGAGGAGTACGCGCGTGCAATGATGCGCGACCCGTAAACAAGAATCAACCCTGTACCCAGCCAGCCGACAGGAACTCCACCCAAGAAGCTTTACGTGGTTCCGTCGTTTTATATTCCTACCTAATTATCATCCGTTCCGCAGACTTTCCCTGTGGAGTTTCGCGGTAACGTTCGTGGTCGAAACGACGCGACGTCTCGTTTCCTGGCTGGTTTCTTCGGCTCAACTTTGGATCGATGAACAGATCGCGGTTTTCAACTTCTTCGACGTTCCCTGGAGGTCGGAGATCGCTGTGTTTCGACGTTGATAAATTAACCGTGTTTTTGTCGCGGATTGTAGATGGAAGATTTGAGATTGGGAAATAAGAACGAAGAAATTAGATTTAACGCTGAGAAATCTGGCGATAGTTATTTCTTCATAATTATTCTTCAAAGAAGCGTAGATTTTATAAGCACGAGTCGAAGAATATATTTTTCTAAGAAACAGACCACCATCGCGTCTCGATGCAGTAGACACTTTCCGACGTTTCATTTTATTCATACGACACCCTTTCCGGACCGTGTATCCTGCTCATTCGTCAGCAAGATCGATCGATCGTGGACCGGGAGCGAGACGGCTCGTTTTGTCTCTTTGCAGTGGAGATATCATCTTCCATGGCGGGAGGGGGACGGATATTAATATACCGGAATATGTAATGAATGATAGGGCAAAACGATACCCGATATGGTGTACCCGCGTCGTGTGCGTTTGAACGTGTTACCGATACGCGGTGTTAACGAGCAACGTGATCGTAAGAGAGCTCGTTAGAAGCGTATCAATCGAAGATAATTGTTAATGAGCCCGCGAGTTCTTCTGTTCAAGTATCGTTATCGAGCGTTCACGGCGGAGCAATTATAACGCTGGATAACGGTGGTACTTGTGGTGGGAATGGGACACAGTAGGATCCCTTAATTGCTTAGAACTTTTATGTCGCACGATTCGCTGTCGCGTGCGAATAAATTAGTTTTCGAAAGCGTTCACTGTGCATAGATAGGTCGCATAGACTCGATCGCAATAAGAGAGTCGATACAATGAAAATTAAAAGAATATACAAATATACACTGAGATCCCCACAAGTGTATTTTTTAAATAATCATTCTTAAAAAAAGAAGGAAAAAAAACAAAAAGGAAAAAGAGCAAGAGTATCGATTTCAAAGCTAATAATCAATAGCTCCGCCTCGTTTAAACATTTCCACGTCTTGCTCGGAACATTCCACCCCAACGATCCTTAGTGCACGCACAGCGAAGAAACGACCGCCCCTTCTTCCGCGATTAAATTTTCGCGAGCGGAGAATTTCCTTTCGTCCGGTTGGCCGAGAAAACGAGGCTTACACGGGAAAAGGAGCAAGTGGAAGACCAAAGCGAGACGGTGAAACGTGTTACGGTGGAAAACTAGCGCAGACAAAGACAGCGGAATGTGGAATAAATGAGCGGGCGGCGAGCAAAGGTGCGAGGGTGGGCGAACAGGAATATTCTAGACGAGTCTATCGTTACGCCACGCCGTCCGCAATCAATATTTCAGGAAAGGTGGACGACGTGGGCAGGGTCGGAAGGCACAGTGGCGAAAGTCCTGAGCCTGGCATTTACAATGAAACGAAGAAAGGAGTCCTTCCGTCTTTCTTCGCGTTGTCCTCTTCGTCTTCGTCTCATCCCCTTTCGTTCTTTCTGGCCCCACCCCGTTTCGCCACCCCCTTCGTCGTCCCTACCCCGACGCTGTATCACGCGCTGCTTGACTTGCCCGACGTCGAAGTTCACTTTATACCGACGTTCAACAAAGCCTTCTGGCCCCTTCAGGGCTTTATTAAAAATTGAGGATGCAATTTGCCTCGCGGGCCTCCGACGGAGGCTAACGTGCTCTAAATAAGAGAGAGGATAGACGAAGGTCTCGGCCTCGCCATGCACACCTTCTTCGTAACCGCTCTCCGGAGAAAGTTTCGCGCGGATTATCGGAGTGGGCTGCGCGAACATGATCACGGGGGTTTTAGGGGTGTCTGGGTTTCCGAAAGGGGACAGATTATTCCGCACGGGGCGGAACGTCGCGTAATCAATGAGTCCGTGACCGGGAACGAACGATAGCGCGGTGTACGCTAGCGGTGCTTAAGCAACAGGTTACGAGATTGGAAGTTTTTGGATCGCATTGAACCGAGAACGCTAATTTTATTTGCTTTGGAATTTTTTTTACGATCCAGACGTTGAATTATATTCTTTTATATATATATAAGATGAAATCGGTAAATATTTAGCCTCTCCAAATTTGTAATAATTTATTAAAGATTAAGGTAGCGTTGTAAATGATTAGCGCCCGAAAGAACGTAGGGGTTCGTATTAAGGTAATCCCATTTTATACGCGACAAAGATAAAGGATCGACCGTTAGACACGAGAAGGACGTTTATATTGCAAGCCACTGTGTGGCAAGTTATCGCGTGTCATCACGTACGAGTCATCGGTAACCATCCTGGGGAAAGATATCTCTGGAACATCGGGGATAGTCGCGAAACTAGAGTTTGCCGTACGTGCCATGGAAACGAACTAATGTCTCCGCGTTAGATGCACATGCGTCAGAC
Organism: Ctenoplectra terminalis; assembly: GCA_019453375.1. Taxonomy (NCBI): domain Eukaryota; kingdom Metazoa; phylum Arthropoda; class Insecta; order Hymenoptera; family Apidae; genus Ctenoplectra; species Ctenoplectra terminalis. The sequence goes on along the minus strand of SMSQ01021854.1, from coordinate 274,768 downwards.
AGCTAGACGCGTCTCTTTTGTCGATCGCCTAAGGTAATGCCAACAATAGAACAAGAATCGATTGGTCTGGGTTGAGCGATGAAATTCCTTGCCTTTATTGAATGTCGATCGTGAAACTTCAACGCCAAATGATTAGCAATTTAATAATAAACTAGTACTGTTTCAAGTAGGTTTTCTGGTTTTTATTACCAAGCAATAAGAACTTAGGATAATTTCAGTTAGTCAAATGAATTATCCATGGTAATTAACGCGTAACTCATAAACTGCTGTTACGACATTCCAAACAGCCTCAACTTTTCTCGAAAGATTTAACCGTTGCGTTAAACTTAATTGCGCTAAACTCGATACGCCTTTCTGCGGCTGTAAAATTCATTTTTCACCTCCGCCGTGAATAGCTCGCCGGCATTAAGCGTTAATCGCGCCGACTGTCCAATAACTCGCAGTCGACGCGGTTCACGGTCATTTTCTGCCTGTCGAAGCGCATAAAATCTGCACTGTTGTAAAACAAATTTTCCTCGGGACGCGTTATGATTCCAGCCGCTAGAAGGGCGTTCGTTTCCCCTTTGGCTCGTGACGTTCACCGAAATCCCACCCACTGTTTCGGCTCGTTAAATACGGTCGTGTAATTAAAAGCTTTTCATAATATCTCGCGCACACGCGGCGCGCGACTTGTGCCTGAATCGCGAAATCAGCATCGTTCGAGTCGCTTTTGTCTATTACATTATTTCCCTTGTCCCTGGTTCATGTCGAGGATCATTGAATTAACGACAAAGAACATGTTAATTGTTGTCGTAAACGCGTAAGTCCGAGGCGGGTTTGTAGCAGAATCGTTTAATTGCCAACGAGACCATAAATCCTACTACGCGATCGTGTCCTCGTCCTTGTTTCAGCTTCATTGGCTGAGCCCTCTATCTGCATCGGAATTCCCTGTGGCGTTTCTAATTTATGACAACTCCGCAATGTCCGTGGGGGATCTCCCGGAGAGCCGAGTCTGTGTCGAGGCCTTCCGGGATAGACGATTGTCGGTCATTCGACGACTCGCTGTTATAGTCTGTGTGGTGATCAGTCTGTGAAACGATCTTCCTGGATCGTGGTTCTGTTGCGAGTTATAAAATCTTTAGGTTGGTTTCATTAATGCGGTATTCAAATTTATACGCTGTTGAATTGTAATTTACGTGGGATGTTTATCAATAATGTGATTAGGGTTGATATTGCTGCTGGAATAGTAATTAATTGCTATCATAGCGAGATAAAGTATTTAGTTTGAATAATTTAAATAAGATAAGTATTTATTGGAAGAATTATTTACTTAGCAATCGGGGACAAATTATTTTCGAAGATCGTAATTACATTTTCTTATAGAAGTAGGAAGCGATATATCGCATATTAAATAGGAAGAAATTGTATATGAAATTCATAATCGGTTCGAAGCGACGATACGCTTAGATTAATTCGAACCTCGCGGATGAAAATTATTTCTCAGAGAAATTTTCTCTTTGCCTATTGACATATGGGCCACGAATTTAGCAGTATTTTTTCTTTATACGCCCGTTTTCGTGCCAATCGCGGTTTTATTCACGCTGCAAAAAGGCATCTGTGTCGCTCGGTCCAACCTGTTACATTTTCAGGAATGCTCGCAGGAGAATCGGCCCGGCCGTATATAAAAGTTGCATTCCGCAATATACTCTTGTATGCAGTGCATTTGGCTTAATGTCCACGGCTGAAAATGAAACTTCCACGAATGGCAATTTCGTGCTGCCGCTACGACGGTAATCTTTTCTGTTTTTACACTCTCACTCGAATAACTCTATCTAAAGATACATTTTTAATGTTTGATTCCTTAATGGAAACGACGTCGTTCGAGTTTAATGCTCGAGAAATCCGTTTCCAATCTTCTTAGAATCGATTATTCCTTTTTTATAGTAATTATAGTAATTCAGATCCGCATATTTTTCTGCTAAAAGATTACCTTTAGAATTCAATAATTGTGATATCTTTTTTTCCGAACATTCGTTACTGTTACAAAATTATATTTTTCAAGGTTGAATTCTTACTATCGCTTCTTTCCGGAAACATCGATGGTCGCAGAACGAGTAAATCTTCCATATACCGAGAATTTTTTCGCGATACGATATTTTTTCCCGGAAAACGGCTGTGGCGCATAAACGTCGGCCCATCTGTTAGTAATTTGTAAGACGAGTTGGGTAATTAAAAGTTTGATGCGAGCATTAAACTCGTCGGGTTATAAAACGAGGGGATGTTGACCGGGTCCAGCTTTCGCTACACACGATGTCGGAGAAAAAAAGCTGGAAGGGAACAAGCGTGGAAATAGTGAAAGCGTAAGATAGGGAGGGAGTGGAGTACGGTTTGGCGAACGATGGCGAAGAGGGTGGAGGAATCTGCCTCGATGCTTGTACCGTTCGTAGGAGGCACGTTGCAGTGGCCATAAAGTGTTTTACAGTGTATAATTTTTAAAATATCTTTATTACAGCCGACGTGCCTCCTCAGCGGAGACAAGGCACGAGTTCGTGGCGGCCGAGTCACGGTAATTGACCGAGCGAAATCTCGTCGGTGAGACGCGATAAAATGCAGCGTTGTGAAACTTTTAATGGCGGCCTACTCGACACCGGCGGACGCGACGAACTACTCGAGGCTCGTGAAATTTTCGACCACGCAGAGATCATCCTGGCGATTTTTATTGTTAGTTTATTTCACCCTCTGCTGTGGACGCGTTTTCGTTCGTTATCTCACGCCTAGCCGACACTCGCGATATAATCATCCCGGTAAACGTCCGTTCCTGAGCCTCTCTTTCTGCTTTTCGAAATCTTTCTAAACGATCGACCCTCCACGGCTAATCGTGGCGCTCGCTTTAATCCGAGTTTTCGCAATTCAATTTCGTAAAGTTGCTCGATTACCATTGGCCCGCTTAATTACTCCGGTTTGCTTGCGCGGCCCTTTATCGCTGTAATTTGTCGGTTCGTTTCACGGACGAGACAATCCAGCGCCACGATCGGCTGACTGCCGTTGCGGTTTCCGGATTGCACGCCGGAAATTGACGGTAAGATATCGGGAAAATCCAATGAAAGCCGGTTAATTACGCCTCGTCCTCGTTCGTACTCTCTACGTGCACGTAGGTACACGATCGATCCAAGGTTCGTTCCTGTTTTCGTTTCACCGATTCCTCTCTTTTCATCGGGCTCTGTTTTCTCTTTGTGTTTATCGGCTGTTCGCGGCAGGACGCAAACGTGGAGAATAATACGTACACGCGATTGATTTCGCGACTATCGGGGAAACGTCAATCTCGCGTACCACTCAGCCGGCTGTGTTCCTGTATCGTTTATAAAGTTACTGCTTAGGCACGTGGAAAATAACATTTACGTTTTCCTACGCGCTGCCAGCCGGATACCCGATAAAAGTATGACAGCCGACCGAAATTATGGTATCCTTTCTCAAACGTCCTATTTCATTTTACATTCCTATAAACTTTACTTTTTAGAGGACTTTTGCATACACCTTATTAGCCGTATAAACCTAAAGAATATATTTATAAACCAAATATTTACGTTTTAACCTTGTAGCACCTATAACTCCTACTTTAAACGTCGCTAAAAATAGTGAAAATTTATGTAAGAGACACGACAAAGGTATCGTCTATAAAATTATAACAAATTATATAACCAAATGATTCCAACGAAATTTTAATCAAATTACATCGAAGTATTTCCAATATTCCCAAAACTGGAAGGATTTGAATACCCATCGTTCAACACATTCAAACAGTACCTATCTTCTCCGTGAACTTTCGTAATTGCAAGATATCCAGCATTGAATTGTCGAGTGAATCCAAGAAGCGTTTACCTCTGAGAAACTTCCCCGACTGCATATCATCCGGCGAAAAGTACGGGCCGTCCGATCGACTCGGGGTCCATAAACCGCGGGACCGTAAAATAAAATCATTCAAACGACTCCACCGGCCGGAGGTAGTTATTAGCCCTTAATCCAGCTGTTGCCGTCGTACGCAGCGACTTTCACATTCTCGTTAATCAAAAGCCGTTACCGGCTACCCACGGGACACCGTACGAATTGAACCGTTAAATTCGCGTATAACGCGGCTTCACGGGACCGGGATATCGGCTTTGCATACGCGTTGCCACGCGATCGACCGGATTGTTATTGCACCTGCGTGTGTGCACTGTTCGCCGCTACGACTTTTTCGCTTTGCACAGCATTTTATATTCGCGGACTTGAACAACGAGTCGTAAATTGCGGGCTCGTCGAACAAGGAAATTTTTTAGCGCGTTGATTTGTTCTTTTTTTCTTCCCTGTATACCGGGGTTGAAATTTTATCGCCCGCTCAATGCGGCAATATCGAAAGTATGGAGTAGAAATTGTTGAATAACGAGAGGATTAGATGAGATTTTGTGAGCGTAGGAATTTTAATTCGTTTTACTTCGAAATCTTTTTAATACGATTTACCAGAAGCTTCAACATACTTTCGTAGGAACTGTTGAGAAAACTTACGGTGTTCCTTTGAAAAGAATAAAATTACAAGAATCTATGATTTTTTATCTGGTTGATTAATTTTCTCTGTTTTAAAATAAATGAAACTTGCATCGACGAAAATTGCATTGTTTTAGATATTATACATTTTCGTAATAATTATTGGGGTAGCGTTGCTGATTCATAGTTTAATATTGCTAAAGTTGACAGAGAATTTAGTTAATTCGATTAAATTGTTAACTTTGTCGAGATAATTAGATGCTGGTAACTCCCACTAAACGTGACCACAATTGATCGTACTCGAATAGATTAATAGGTACAACTAGATTCTGTTAATTCACATTACTCCCCAATAAACATGCAATTTAGTAATTGATATATGGAATCTGATACGAAATTTGGTTATCCCTCGTAAAATATCATTAAACACAGCTAAACCTACTGGACCTCACTTTGATGTTCAGATCCGGATGAGAATTATTAAGTTTGGCATGATTCGACAAGATTTATCGTGGTCTGCTTACATCAAACTCGGTCTCATGAGATAGAACAGTGTACGTTTCACGAATCTGTCTGCGCTAAACCAAATCAGATTGTGTTCTCTGCAATCTGACTATCCTGTACAGAATTTGAATAGGCTCTGTATTGGTTATCACAAGAAGCTGCGTAGCTACAACTTGATCTATCAAACTCTCGCGTAGAAGGAAGCGTTCTACCTGTAACAGTCTATGTCTGACTAATTTTATGTCGTTTCACTTGTTCGCGAACTATGCAACAGATATTCTAGTCTCGCTTCAAACTCGTGCATTCTCCGATCGTAAAATTGTCCATACCATTGAATCTTCTTATCGTTTAACAAAAAACAACTNAACTATGCAACAGATATTCTAGTCTCGCTTCAAACTCGTGCATTCTCCTATCGTAAAATTGTCCATACCATTGAATCTTCTTATCGTTTAACANATCTGACTATCCTGTACAGAATTTGAATAGGCTCTGTATTGGTTATCACAAGAAGCTGCGTAGCTACAACTTGATCTATCAAACTCTCGCGTAGAAGGAAGCGTTCTACCTGTAACAGTCTATGTCTGACTAATTTTATGTCGTTTCACTTGTTCGCGAACTATGCAACAGATATTCTAGTCTCGCTTCAAACTCGTGCATTCTCCGATCGTAAAATTGTCCATACCATTGAATCTTCTTATCGTTTAACAAAAAACAACTAGGCGAAAGCAAACTAACTCGGTTTTCTCGATCAAAACGATCGGGTTCCCATCGCGTTTGCCTTCAACAACGCGACGCATCGAATCGAAGATTTCACATACTAAGGGTATAGATATGCATATCCATTTTCATCCACGCAGGCTACTCGCAGCCTGTTTTATTCCACTTAATGTTTAGACACCAGCATCCTAACGACGTCGTTAAAACGCACCGGCACGGATGAACGAGAATGATAGCGGTCCAGTCGCGTAGCGGGAGGGTTTAAAACAATCATTTCCATGTCCCTCGTCGCGGTAGTCGACGGGGTGCTTTGTTTCGTCAACCAGAGCCAATTTGTTCGTTTGTCAGTTGCGGAAGGATCTCGTCGGTTCGAGTCTCGCAGAGACGCCGGGAACCGACGTGTCGGCGGCGAGGCAATGAGGGAGAACGCAGAGAAAGAGACAAGAAACGCAGATGGAATATAAAGCGAGAAACAGAGAAACAAGGAGCTCGTGAAAGGGAGTAAGAGGGAAAGGATGATAGTCGAAGTCAAAGAGACCAAGAAAGACGTTGGCCAGAGAGAGAGAGAGAGAGAGAGAGAAAGAGAGAGAGAGAGAGAGAGAGAGAAAGATGGGAAAAGAGAAGGAGAGTCAGAGAGGGTCTAGAGGCGCTTAGTTGTCGAAGTACAAATTAGATTATGCGTCGAGTCGCTGCGGGGGTGCCCCGTCCCGTTTGTTCGTAGAAAAGTTACAGCCCTGTCTCGTTTCTGACGCCGGTGCTTGCGCGGTTGTCCCTTTTACGATGACACCAGCCACGAAAGACCCTTTTCTGGTCGGTCTCTCGAGTCCCCTTCCGAGAGAACCATTCGCTGCCCCCTGCGATCCCGCGGGAAAAAATATTTCAATATTTACTTAAAGGTGTCCGGGAAATGGAATTTTTTTTTTTTTTTTCAATCGGATTATGGTAATTCTGGGGTTTCGAACCATTCCATCCCTTCTGCGTATTTTTGCTGTCCAAGAACATGTGTCGCGAACAGTTCGATCGATTTCGATCGATTATTGCTTCAAGATTGTGGAAAAATTGATTAAGAAGCACGGTTGTGGTCGTAAAGCCGCTTTTCCAAGTTGCTAACAAACTTCGTGGCAGAAAAGCGATCTCATTAACGTGAAGCAGCCGAGTTACCGTGAAGTTGGTCCACTGTGCGGTAGTTATGGCAGGTGAAGTTGACTTTAGGATGGATACGGTTAAGGGAGCGGAGGCGGGATGGATCGATTTAGGGAAGCCTGCTTTCCAAGGTACGAAATCCTATTACGTATTAATATCAGTCTTGGAAAGAGTATTTTGTAACGCGCCTTTTCTTCCGTGTCTGCCCTTCTCTCGTCTTGAATTATTGAGGCCGAAAAATGTTACGATGAAACGGACATTTGTCCGAACATTGGAAACACACAGATGAATTCCATGATTCCTGGTAAGAAACTTTTTCTATTCAGTAGGTCGCAAACATCACCCGATGTGTCATCCAATACTTACAACGTCCACTGTATCATTTATTAAATCAACCGTGTGATATCACGGAAGCTTGTCAGGGTGTTTTCCAGCTTGTTTCCTATAGCTGGTCTATTAACCCAGAGACATTTAATTTGCCTATAACTTCCAACGGACGATAAGAAAGATAGGGTTGTGAATGCGATGCATGTCGTTTCCTGTACGGAAATATGTTTATACTTATAATTGGGAAAAATGAATGGTTTTATTAAAAAGGTGTAACTTATGATACGTGATTAATCTTGCGCACCTAGCCAATAAGATACAGCTTCGAATAAGTTCTCAATCAACGTAACAGAATTGTTTTACATAATAACTTTCCCCTAATCGAGTAGGAAGACAAACATGGATTCCCAACATATTTTTCTTCCCGAACATCAATGTCCCCCCACGGTTTCCTGTTTATGTTTCTCGATGCGGCTACCAAGGGGGCTAACAACCCTCGTTCGGGGTTCAAATAAATGCTAACCGCATTATACATGTCGTGTAGCATTTTCGTCGCGTCACTGGAATTATCAAGCCACCCTTGGCGATATTACCTCGACGCCATTAGTCCGCAACAGCCATAAGCAATTACCAATTATTCTGATGGATGCCGTAATGTATCATTTGTCATTTAAATTGAATTATAAGCAGCCGAGAGGAAGAGGAAAGGGACGCGACGAAAACGATACTTGGAACCTCTTCTTCGCGACGCAGCTGCGCGTATAAATTAAATTTTCAAAATTTCATTGCGTCCGTGTATCGATCATTCGTCATCGGCGGCGAGTCCATGAATTTTCCTACGGTATTCTAATTTACGGTCGGGACGCTCTTCGCGTTACTATGAATATTAATTCGGAAACAGCCGATTTGCCAGTGGCGTATTCATTAACTGTATTTATTAACCGCAATTCGTCAACCATTGTGTTTCGTTTCGTAATACCGCTTATTTACGGAACGTTACGATGATCGTTGTTCACGTTGCACCGTTGTTTTTGATTAACATAAACAATGCGAATGGGTGTTGCATTTATCGGTTGATTTTGATACTGCTGCGAAACAGTACACACGCACGTGTGTGCGTCCCGTTGTTGCATTATTCACTGCAATTGTTTGTACGAAATTGGAATTGGTTCCATTTCAATTTATAAATGATATAATAGGATTTGATGAAATTTGGGTATTTCATTTTACAACGAAATTTGCCTAACCTTAAAAATTAAGGGGGAATAAAAATATATCTATTCTGCTTTCCAATCTTCTTGAGAATTTCGTATATACAAAATATATCATAATTATTATCGTAATCGTACGAATAACGGTTTCCTGAATTTTGTCGATTCAATTGAACGTGCGAATTAAATTTCAGAAATAAAACATTTCATACAAGACAGAGATGGAAATAATTCTTGTCATAAGCTTGATTTTATGAGAAAATAGTGTGACACCTCGAAATCGAAGCCGAACCCTGTATCACTTAGCCGGTAATTCTATTTTGCATGAAACCGAGACGCGCGCGTAAGTAAACGTCAGCGCGGAGAGACGCGGCCCGGCAGTATATACCGGGATCGATAATGCTCGCGTCGATTTTACAATTCATGAATTCATAATTCAAGCACCGTCTCCTGCGAGAGTGGCACCGTCACGCCGCTTTTCGGTCGACGAAGCAAGTGCCAGTAGTCGAGCATCGACTCCGTAAAGCCGAAGTTATGTCGCTTGTAAACAACAATTATAAATTCCTCAAAACTTTTCCAACTTCCAACTTTTCTCGTGTACTTTGCAGTCTTTCGAAACGTGCTCGATTCAACAAGTTTCCAGGAAATCGAATTCAAGGATAAATCTTGAGGTACGGATAAACTCCGCTTTCTGTTTGCGAACAGAAATCATCATCCGGGACAAAATCGTTTCGTTTGTTGGATCCTCTTCCGCCTTTCTTTCAGGCAATGCTCGCCGGTGCTAAATCCGCCGCATTTACGTATTCCCACGATTCATTCTCGTTCTTCCCATAAAACTCGATGGCCCGTGAAACCTACCGATCCCCTTAAACATCCTTTGTCTCTGCTTTTTATCTCGAGGCAAGGGAAAGGAACGTAACATTAGCTCGAACTCGCCCGTTTCTGAGAGGAGACTGCAATTAAAGTATGCAAGTGTGAAACAATTATTTCACTGGTACCATTATCTTTTAAATCGATTTAACTGGTGATTTAAGAATCACGAATTACTTAGGCCAAACAGTCGAATTAAAACGTCGAATTAAACTCGAATAAATTACCTGCAGGCCTGCAAATTTTAATTTTTAAACGAGTCGCTGAATTAAATATACTTCAGGAACGGATTAATATTTTTTCAGCGATTGAATTATGATTTCAAAAAATCAAAAATTCTTAAAAAAAAAACAATTGAAACTGATGGTAAGACGCAAGACGAAAGGCGTCATATTGGCCGACTGTCACAATTGATCGGCGCGCTTGAGGTGACAACTTATTTCCTCCGTCGTGTTACCCAGTGTCCCAGCTTGGTCTTTGTTCGATGAATAATATATGGCGGTGAGCGTCTGCATTGTTTTGCGTACTACACAGCGCGCGCGGCTACGCACGCATGCACAACGCGGTGCACGATGCACGCACGCATGCACCCTCGCAAACCGGATGCTGCGCTCGCCCCCTCCTGCGCAGTCTACGCGATTTCCCGCTACGTGTCCGCGTGTCGTATACAACGTATCCGCCCCGTACAACGCGCGAAATCAACTTCGTCGAATCGGTGTCCAAGGGATATCAAAAGGGCCGACCTTACTTTAAAAACTCGATGAGATTTTGTTTGGGATATTCTTCGCGCGTGACTGAGTTTTTGTACAGATAAGATGCAGCATACATTTAACATCTTACGAGACTTCGAGTTATACGAATTGAGATTTTGTTACGTTTTTTTTTACAAATCAGAGCGATAAGTTTAGAAATTACATTCAGTCGCAAAATCATTAGCGTCGTTTTAAATTTTTTTTCCAACTCACGTAAACTTCTTGCGAATAAATCACAGCTGTGACACGATTATGTCATTGCAATAATGCATTTAATTTAGCGAGATTTAAGATTTCAAGAAAAAGCATGGAATATCTCGAAGAAATCTCTTGCTAGATATTTTGAAACGATTCCACGGAAGAATAGAGCGAAACGCGCGGTCGTTTTGCGCGCGATTCGCGTCTCCGTATATCTTTGTTAGTTTACACCAGCGTGTACGTGACGCGACTACCTGAATTAACCGAAACACGAGATTAAATTCGATACCTGGAGCAACTGTGAATTTTACAACATTGGACCAACATAAACTCGAATAAACTTCGCCTCCTTTCTCCTCCATTTCCCCTTCGACCCGCTAGATTGCTTTCGCCCTTCGTGTTCCCATCGGCATCTAAAGAATTCATAAGATCCACCGAGGCATCCCTTTCGCGGTAAACAATCGTAAAACCCGACCCACGTTTCTCTTTATTTTTGGTTAAGCGAATATTTTAGGATTGCAATCCGTTTCTCGTGGTTGCCGGTGGAAACAGAGACCTACCTTCTTTCTACTGGTGAAATTAAAAATATTTTCTAAATATTTCATAAATACTTCGCGTGAAATTGTTCCAAGCGAAACTCGAGGTACCACAACGCGTTCTCTGACATAAATATTTCTTTATTCGCGGCTCGTAAAAACATCTAGCTTTTTCGTATTTGTTCGGTGAAATTTAGACGAATCGTGATTGAACGAATTAATCGAAAGGGGATGCTTTCTTAGGAATATTGTGATTTCTTTAATATTATTTATTCATTTATAAATGTTCGATCTAAGCGGTAGAAAAATTCTTTTCTCGAATCGTATAATATTACCAAACCACTTGCAAACTTTGATTATACCACTTTTATCGTGATTCGAAAAGTACAAAGCAATCTGCGGAGCGTTTTAATTAACGCGAAATAAAGTTGTTTCGTTCTCAGGTACAAGATATCTTTAAGCTTTCACAAGTGTATAACACCTAAGAACTGCGTATCATTGGAACGTTTAACACGTCTCGAATTACTCTCTGGCAGAAATACGAGCGTTGGAACGACACGATGCACGGTGCACCGTGTGCGGCGCTTGTAAACGCCAGAAGAGAAGCGACAGGAAAACCTTAATATCGACGAGTACTTTTAATCGAGCCGGGGGCCATCATTATCGCTGGTACTGGTAGGGACATGATTACCAGTTAGCCACTGAGAGTATGACCGGTTGGTTTCGATGTTCCCGCAGCTGGGCGCACAGCGGTTGGTCGCTTTGCGGTTATGGCGCAAAAGACCTCGCAAGAATTAACCGTACGATCAAATGGCAATTCTTTATCTCGTTTTTTTTACAGCCACGCTGGTCGAAACCCTTTCTCCGCGTTCCCCTCTCTTGCTTCACCGGTGAAATCTCAATTTCAAGCCTGCGTTTGCCGTTTCGAATTGGCCACGGAACCCCTCGAATTAAATTGACTCGATGATTGACCGTTTTATGCACCGTTTCGATTAGGAAGCATCGCTTGTCGTGACAGCCCGCGGATGGAGTGCTTTTGAAGCACCAGGTTGGTCGTTGTTATGCATTTTTATTTTTAAGAATGACAGTGGATGGATTTATTCTTCTGCTGTTTAGAAGACATTAATCGAGCTCGTTGAAACCTTTGTTGAATATATACAAATTGGGATCATCGACTTCTGATTTTTAATTCTTTTCATTTTATTGTGGTTAACACCGTTTTTGATCAATGAAAGCTTACGGTATACAATACTCGGTATAGAAAATTCTAAATGTAATAAGAAATATATGAAAAGAAAAAAAAAAAAAAAAATAAGTAGAATTCTGAAGAAGGAATTCCTCTACCATTAAGTCTCACGATCGGTGTTAAATCAATATTTAAGAAACTCAGGAAGAATAGGATTTAAGAACAACACAGCAACGCTGAAAGCTCTACGAGTGACCACAGCTTAAACCCGGAAGCGTCAAATAGCATAAACATCGGGGCGCACGAAGGATCTCTTCAATCATAGCTGTTTACAAAGAGGCAGGCGACTGCGTCACGTAATTCGCGCAAGAACTCGAAGCAGGAACCGAGCAATAGAAGGAAAGGCTCGATGCCAACGAGTGGTCTTAATCAAATGACTGCTTATTATCACGACGGGGAGACAATTGATCAATTAGATAATCGGCCGTGCAGGGCGTGCAGTCGCGAAGCGAATGCGAAACTTCGTTGCACATTTGAATGGTCAACCTCTTCAAAGTCCCCTATCCCATACGGACAATGGCGGACGTGGTCCCACGCGAGTCATCGCATCCTAACGGTCGATTAAAAAGATCCTCCTCGCTTCTCAAATGTAATTTAGCTGGTCAACTCGACAGAGGTGCCGTGTCATTTTCGAGGACTTCTAGCAGCGAGCTGCTCGAGCACGATTCGCGAAGTGGCCTCGAGAGGATCGACCGATCGGATCAATTTCATCGAAGCCACTCCTGTTATTGCTCTAGATGTCAGCGACAGGGTGCTTAGGGAGCTGAGCCAACCCCTTCGTTCGCTGCACTCGTGCAAACGCGTAGTTGATCGAAAGGATCCTTGGCTTCCTCGAAAGTCTCGTTCACGTTTAGACAGTGCGTGTTCGGGGTATTAATTGGGTTACTGGGTTTAAGGTGTCTTGGACGAATGACCGAAGAGAAGTTTTTGCTAATAATTCCTTCTCCGTTTCTACTAATAAACTCCTATTTATTTAATTTAGTTTAATTTATTCGTTCAAATTTATAGCGATAATAAAAAAATATATCAATTTTTAAATATCCAAAAGTTAAAAGTAATTCACACCAACGTACCATTAGCCCACGGAAATCGAATCTATTACTGCACCTTTTCAAGTGTCACTTCACCAATTAATTTGCCTCATCAGTACCCTATTTTTCTTCGTTTATAGCCACAATCTTCTACAAAACTTTCGCCCCACTTCGACCAGCCGCTAGCACATTTATATCCGAGATATCGACTGCCCGTCCAAAAGTAGTAACGTATCTTCGTCCCGTTTGCACGTGGTCCAGAAATAAATCGTACACGATGGCTCGCGACCGAGTCGCTTTGGTCCAATTATAAAAGCTGCTGTGAATTTGCCGAGCAATTTCGCTCCTTTTCAAAGGACACTCGGCGTATCCGCGATACGGGAGCGTCGCGCTGACTGGTGACTTCCTGTTGGCAATTAGAGGAGGGAAACAGGGGCAAAAATAATGCCGCGCGAAACGTGCTTAAAGTTCTAACGACCCGTTGAGAGGGACAACGACGGACCGGCGGTATCTCACCCCGTTGCCGGGAATATTTGTCTTCGAGCACAGCCATTTGACATCCGATACTCCTCGACGCGACGACGCCGTAGAAAGACGAAGAGGACGCCTTGCTTCCCCTTCGGATCATCCTCGATCTCTTCTCGTCGCGTAATTTCGCGAAACGTGTCACCGACGCGCGCTTGCTAATTGCGTGAAATATTGGAGCACGCTGGTGGCCGAGAGTGTCGGTTCGCCTTTTTGTGTCTCTTCGTTTGATACTTTTTCCCTCGAGAAGTAGAGCACTGTGATTGGGGACTGAAAGGGGGATGAATGAACGGGAGGTTGGTATTTTAGGATGAATGGTAGGATAATGAGCGGTTTCGGTTTTCCATTTCGCGATCAGTGCTGATTGTTGTATTGAATTCTTGAAGACGTTTGATCTTGTTTCGTTGCATTCTATTAATGGATGAAAAGAAATGGATCGTGTATTATTTGGAATAATCCAAACGACGTTGAAATGATTTTAAAATGAACTCGACGCCTGCAGCTACTAAACTTTTTTATAATATTCAAAGTGAAATTCAATCGAGACATTTGACGAACGTTTAAGCAACTGGAAAAGTCTTATACTTATTATTTCGCGAACATACGCGAGCGCTCCCTTTATGCCATGTATACGTGAGTTTGTTTCTAATGTCGAGTACTAAAATGCCACTTAATGAAAAGGAGATTAAGGGATCGAGCGGCTCAGCGGAAGATTAATCTCTTGAAAGCTCGCACATTGTAATCCAACGGGTTCTCGTTACTCGTATTCTATGCGAGAGCCAAATACACCGTGTGCGATAATCTGTCGAAACATTCTTCTTTCATCTTCGATAATTAATGTATCAAGATACAAATTTAAATTTGATAGCAACATATATTTGTATCACTGATAACTTTTCATTTTTTTTACCAAGCTTCAAATGTGTAAAAAAAAAAAGATATAGCAACGTCACAGTTCATCTTCTTCCATTTCCTCGGATCGAGATCCATCCTCCACGAGATTAAAATACCTTGAAAATTCACAGGAAGGATTTCTGGATTCCCGTAATTCAAGCTTTTCGGAAACTTTGGGGACCAAACTCGTATTCGCTTCGTAGGTCATGCGTCGAATGCTGTGATTTCGTGGTTACCACGTATTCGTGCAGTCGCGCGCGCAGAATTCCAGGGGCACGCGATTGTTAAACCTCACGCTTGGCATCCGGTTCGTAAAGTTCCGCCATGGGCAGCGGCAGGCTCGGATTTACTTGCGGCTAACGTAGTTACCTGTTAGCCTGGGGTTACGGTAAAGCTCGCTTTATCGTGCCAGAAATCTCGTAGATACGTTGTCATAGTTCAACGCTTCCGACCTGATTCCTGTTCTCTATCGGTCGCCTCTCTCCTCCGTTTCTTCGCTACTGAGTCACGCCTATTGTGCGCTTCGGACGCTTCCGCGAATTGTATATCAATAATCACTGGGATATAAAGTACGGAATTTTCTTCAACATTACTTACGAATTAAGCCGGAACTTTAAATCGTAGAATATCAGCTTCAGAAATCTTGCACTTGAATATTCGCCGTAAAAATCTTAATTCCGAAGTTATGAATTCTAAAGACGGATTATAAGCTACGTATTAAATTTCATGCTCGAATATTTACAAACGAAATTTAGATCCTAAGAAATTTGAATTGCGATCTTTTATTTTCAACTTGGACGCGTTCTTAGATTTCCACGGAACCACGATCCTTTCTTTTCCATTAGTCCTCAACATAGCTTACCGTAATTCCATCTAAGTTTTCCAAGAGGGAGGATCCACGCAATCCAGGAACTTGGTAAGCGGCAGAGACGAGCGTCTAATCGTAAGCCAAATTAGGACGCGCGATAACAGCCCCTTGAAAACGGAACTCGTGTGGCACAAAGGCACTCGTCGCCAACCCATGCCCTACCTAGAATTCGACCGTAATTTCGGATGTGATGCAGCAACATTTTCTGCCTGGGATGTATTTGCCGTCGCACCGCTCGTTCGCCAGAACGCGCGTGATGGATGGGAAACAATAATGGCACCCGTAAGAGGGTTGCGCAGGAAGCGCATTAACGGACCCACCTTTTCGTCATTCTCAGGTGAAGGAGTCGATTGTGGCTACCGGCTGTTCGTGGAACCTTTCTCGAACTGTCTAAGAAATGGTCTGTCAGGGTGTTTCGAGTAAATATGGTGGCGTTAATGCGAAGGTTAATGCAACATCAATTCTACTTTGGTATGCCATTAAGAAAATCTTTTATTACTAGAATTGTACCGTGACAAATGGTTTCTGTTGGACGGTAAAGGATCGATTGCTTCGTGTTACGCTTTATTGCAACGAAAAATAAAGAAAGTGATTGAAATCTCGTATTTCTTTTTATCGGAGTAATACATAAGTTACCAAGTTCCTGCATTGTTGCTGGAAAGCAATGTTAATCCAATTGAGAATGTTCCATGAAAAGAATAGACTCGTAAAGTTGAAGTTCAACAAAGGGAAAAATGCATTAGCACCTCGCGACTGTTTTCAGACAGTGGTACACGTTATTCTTTGGAAAAGGGAAACGACAAAGCTCACCGCAGCGCCTAAGCCAGCAAATGAACCACAATTGGAACAATTTTCAGTTTCAAGCGTAGCGAGCGCTTAGAAAACAGCATAATTATCCCTGAGCGTGCTTGCTGAAATTTATATCCGTCTCGGATAACGAATTAAAGAATACAAGAAACAGGGGTTGAAACAAAGAATGAGTCGCTGCCTGTGCGGTTGCCACGGCTTAAAGAAAGTAACGAGCACTAATAACCGCGGGAATTAATTAACAGCCGGCCGAGGCAAAAGGGCAGGTATAATTTCGAGAGAATACATTCACCGTGGAAGAATACATTTTAAACACACCGCTCGCCCGCGCATCTTGCCCGCGTCTATGATTTAAGACCACGTCGGGTTAGCTAGATTTTAAAATGCAGAAACGTTGAAAGGAAGCCGTATAAAAGAAGGTAAAACGCAAAGGAAAGGAAAGACGGGAGAAGTAGAGCATCGGGCTCGTCTTTGCGTTGAGTTTCCGTGAAAGAAAATACCTGAACGAGGAGGGCCGAAAGAAGAAGAAAAAGAATGGAAAATGGAGAAAGAAATAGAGAGGAACACAGACGATAGAGCGCAAACCGGCGTGTCGAGGGCAAATTAAAGAGGAACTCGCGAGAAAAGTAAGCGAGAGGAAAAGCAGGGACGAGGATCGAGAAAACGTCGCGTCTCGCGTCGCCGTGGTAGCTGCGCGGAGTCATTAAAAACGTGGCCCGTCGTTCTGGCCATTAGAATGACAAATGACGTCGTTGACGGTGCCAAATTAGCACGATGAAAGGACGACAGCCACCGCGGAAGGCTGTCGTGACGCGAGCTGTACGCGGCTACATCGGTCTGCTTGTAAAATCTCTCTGGCAAAGGATGCGAACCGTTTACGCGAGCGGTTTTTGCGACGCACGAGCGAGTAAAATACCGACAGGGCTTCTCGTAGTTATTACTCCACCTTTATTACTATCATTTTCCACGGTGTTCTAATTCTCCGTCGGCGACAAAATGCCGTGGAAGGACGAGTTTCATCCTTTTCCTCAAGGACAATTAACGTGGAACGAGCGCAGAAAGCAATAATCAAAGGGCGGCCGGTCGTTTTATACTATGTATACCGAACGAGTATCCGTTCATTACGGCTAAGCAGCATTTACGTAACTTCGATCAGTTCTGCATTTAGCCAACTGGTTGCCGGATTATCGTAGCATTACCTGGTAATTAGCTTTCGATGAGCCCACGCTCCATCGGTCACGTTCCTTGCTCGATCTGACGTTGATATTATCAGATATTCGTGAAATCAATTCCGACAACTCGATTAGCCAGATTTCCTGTAATCGTTTCCTATAATTAATTCTTCGACGCGATTTACCAGCTCTAAATATAGCTGGACGTGTTCGTTGGTTGATCTTTATTGCGAGATTTATCGTCGAAGACAGTGTAGAAATACGCCGATCGGATATCGAATCTGTCAACATGTTTGACGTCACTTGACGTTCCTCGTGAAACGTCGATAAGAAACAATCTTAAAATATCCGTGAAAATAAAATATTTACGCGATAAACGTGGAACCGTCGAATTACACCGTGACAGGCGTCGACGAGAATAATGAATGCGCTGACGCAAGGAGAAGGGAGGAACCGCAAATCAGGAATAAAATGAATCATTGTTAGGGGTCCGTCGAATATTTATAGACTCGATTTCGCTTCGCTAAAAGTTTTATTTCGTCCAACCCAGGACAGATAGTCTGGTCTGTGTGTTTTCTCGTGTGTAGTATGTTACTGGAAGAGTGTGTTCTCTCTGTTAACGCGTTTATTTCTTCGTGTGTGGTCGCGTGTGTTCTTGTGTACTCTTGTGTGCACATTACACCTCGTTACTCGCTGTATTCCCCCTACATCGCAATTAGTACAATATAATATGTATAGTTTTATTTTCGTCTATCTCGTTAGCATACAAAATGATACAGGCACACAAATATCAAATATGCATCCGGTACTCGTTATTACTATTGATCAATTATAATTACACTCACAGTGGTATCCTTTATTTATTTATTTTTTTTTTTTTATTCATTATTATTATAATTATTTCATTTCTTGCGGCCACGCACACACCCTTCTTACATACGTAAATTCTCCAGGCTCTCCGTATCGTTTGCTCTCGCACTCTTACAAATTACGCTATATGTTACAGTTATATACAAAATGGTCGCTTCCCGTCTCTCGACGGGCTTATTTATAATACGTTTACACATATATGTATAAATTACAATTGCTATATACATTGAGAGATAATGCGGCGCGTTTAATAGTTTCGGGGTGGCGAGAACGTTCCTGAATCATCGTCCCTGTTAAACCTATGATATAAACCGTATCGTCGTTGTTTTCCGTCCCCGTACCTGCTCGTCGCATTCGCTTCGACTCTTTGCGTGCACGTACAGCTGCACGTAAGCATATAACACCGTTCATATTTGCACGATCGATGCACAGGGTAGCCGACGTCAACGCAACAGCTTCTCACCGTGGCGTTTCTAAATTTTTTATCCGTAAATCGTTTAACGCATCGATGTTGTCCAAACCGAACTTACTTAGACAGAGTTTAATTTGAGCAAGAAATGCACCGAGACCGACATCGCAACTGTTAATCGAGTAGCAACTTCAGATTGGTCTCAATATATACATCTTTTAATTATGCTAATTTTCTCTAAACTATAATTCACTATATAATACGAATTCTCTTGATATATACATATAACGCGACGTCTATTCCACAGCAGCGAATACAAAGTGAACAGAGATCCCCAAACTTTAGAATTTCGCTTAAACTATTCCAACCTAACTACCCTAATTTCAATTCAGATCTCATCGCGTCCCTCTGATACCATCGCGAGCCCAATAAATCCTAATTTAACGCGAAACGATTGCCCGCAATGTTTCTTCGTCCAACGCTTCGCGTCTGACCACTATGCCCGCCTTCGCTGGATCTACTGAACCGAAGTCGAACCATTGCGCTTAAAGAGCTTGCCTTCGAGCCATCTATCACAGCCAACAACTTTTGTCGGCTATCCAACGACAATGACACGACGATCGTGTGCGTCATACACACGCGTGCATAACGTCGCCCCAAGACTCGATCAAACGACGCTTCCACTTGTTCCTTTCTCTTTTTAATCCTCCCCCTTGCGCGAGTCTCGCGAACGCACACACTTGTACGTCGTCGAATAAAAGATGGGCCAGTTTTCCCCTCCTCGACGTCACTATCGGCGAGCTTCTTCCCGCATTTCTCATGTCGGATTGAAAAAGGGTTGTAACAGCTGATTTATGAACGGGAGTTTCCTCGGTTGCCTCGGCCGCAGCACCCCCCTCCCCCTTCCCCCTACACACCATCGTATCTTTTCCGTATCGTGCGTAGCGGTGCAGAACCGATCGTGTTGTATCTCGAACGATATCGCTGGACCGTGTTCGCGTATCGTCGCATCGACGTCGTGGCGGGAATAAAAAATTACGGGCTCATAAAGGGCGCGCCACAGGAAACAGAAGTCGCAGGGGGAAGACGGTATGTTAATCGTTGCATCGAAGGGGTATCGAACGTCTAGGAGGAACGAGAAATCGTGGAGCTTCTTGGTCGACGTTAATGCGCAACGACACGATGCGTTAGAAAGGGCAATGCTCGATAGACGTTCTTCGATGAAAAGCTTTTGTTTCAAAGCATTCTAGTTCTTGGGCCTTTAGAGTATTCTGTCTTGATCTCCGTGAACTATTCTAACGGGGAACTCGTTCTTTTCGATGAGTTTCTGAGGGAACGGTTGGCAGTGATGACTGTGAAAAAAAGGCATATTCTTGATTTCTGTTTTTCTTTTCGAAGATATAAAATTTAAATAACCGTCGGAAAGTTTAATGATAAACGACTGGTTTCGCGAAGAAAACCCTCCTGTATCATTCCGTTTATACTGTCTCGTTGTTATTACGATTTCGAGAAGAAGTATCGCTTAGGGAAAAAAAAAAAGAAAAAAAAAATAGAAAAGAAAGGAAAAGAAAACTAGAACGGTGGCGAATAAATCCCAGTAAAGATAAAACGAATCGCCGCGAGACGTGTGTAAAATTTAATAAAACGCGCGCGAATAAGGCCGGAGCCAGTGGAAAGTTGCAGCGACGATTTAGAACGAACGTGCGATATCGCCACGATCTCGGTGCACACTCGGCGCACCGTTGTCATTGACATGTCGGCAGCATGCAGCTCCGCTGCACAAAGGAACCATAAAGTATCCTAAGAAGTACGCTACGAGCAGGCACGAAAGTACCGTCCTTCGTCATCTTTATCTACCTCTTCGTGTCCAAGAGGAGAGAGAAAGAGTACATCACCTTTAACGATCTCCTTCTCCCCCTTTTTTTCACTCCATCTTTTTTTCTCCTCTATTTCATTTTTTTCTTATCACCGAATCTTTAAAAACCTCTCGATTCTCTCACACCCCTGCTGGTTATCGATTTAATTCTTCCTTAACGT
This sequence comes from Ctenoplectra terminalis, assembly GCA_019453375.1. Lineage (NCBI taxonomy): Eukaryota > Metazoa > Arthropoda > Insecta > Hymenoptera > Apidae > Ctenoplectra > Ctenoplectra terminalis. Next base: position 254,148 of record SMSQ01021854.1, on the reverse strand, counting down.
ATAGTCTGCGCGTGAAAGTCGTCTCCTTTTACCGGTCTCTGCACGCTTTAAGATAAATTGACGATTATTGCCAGAAGCGGACTGCCTAGGTACTGGAAGTGCAGGAAGTTCAAGGTACTTAATGCTCGGTGCCGGGGTTATTGCAGAAGTTTGGTGAAAAATTGCGGCGCGCGATAAGGATCTCCGTTTCCTTTCTCTGTTCACGGTCGCATAAGGCTGTCAACGGAAGCGCGAAAGCTGAACACGATCCACGACGAGGAGGAACGTCGGGACGCGCGATACTTACGCGTTCGAGGCTTCTCGATCGTCGCGTTTCGTCCCGGTAGAGGATGGGAAAGAACCTTGAAGCAACCGTTCTCTCTTTTTTCTCTTCCTCTCTCTTATCAGTCCGCCGCTGAATTATTACGATAACGTTGAAACGCTTGCACGTGATATTCTCCCCCTTCGCGATTCTTTTTTTTTTTTTTTTCTTTTTCCTCGCTGTCTTTCCTCTTTGAGGAAACGAAAGGAAAAATACAACAACGGCAGAAAGAAAGAACAGAAAACGACGATTGTTATTGCGAAGTTATTCGCTCAGTGCCCCCCAACTTAAGGCGCTTGAAAGGTGTGTATAGGTGAGAGAGTGTTTTGTGTGTACGTGTGTCACGAGGTCCCTAACGGTTATATTTACACTCGAAGCACTCGAAGCTGTCACTCTTACGGTTTACTTTTAACATTCTACGGTGGCGACGATATCGACGATTAAACACTAAATATACATAGGTAAGTTTTCCAATCGTTGTTAGATGCTACGCGTGTTTCCCTCTGTTCGCCAAGGAACGAGAACGCATCCCCAGTGAAACAGCTTTTCGTTGAATCTCATTAAAATAATTCTATACGCGACAGTTGATTGCTTTTACGTTTGGTGGGGGAATGAAAAACTTGAAGTTTAAATTGAAAATATTGTTCACAAGCTTATTATACACGATTACTTCAAGAATTACCGATCGAATTAAGAAAAGGGGCGTTCAATGAAAAACTTTCTCACCAAAGCTCACATAAACGCGCGAGATTTGTCAACGCGTTTGTCAATCATCGTATCTCGCGGTTGCCTTTGTTCTTCCCGTTCGTTCCAACCATTATTATTATTAGTTTTCTTAATATATCACAATGTGGTCGGTTTTTCCATGCTCGCGCCGTAAAACACGTCTACCTATTTACCATTATTCCTTGCATCGTTTCTTCGCGTTTTATTTTTCTTTTACGTACACATGTATTTAATTATTGTTGTCTCATCCCTGTATTGTCGATTCCTTACGTCGGTTAATCCCTCGATTTTTTTTCCTCGTTGCATGAAGGCGATGTCGGTAGTGATAGAGAAATAAAGTTGGGCTTATACAATATATATATATTATATATAATATATATAATCGTTATTATACGCTTAAAATTCGCCGTCGTACGATAATTACGCATTACCTTTCTTGTATTTATATATCTATTTATTTTATATATATTTCTTGTTTCTTCCCTCGTATATATCGCTCATATACGCGTGTTATGTATAATACGTATATAAATTAAAGATTCGTTTACGGGGCGCTATATGGTGTGATATTAAATAACACGCGAAACGCGTGCTCTTGCACGCGCTTCTGCGCGTGTTGCAGCACAGTCGAGATACTCGATTATTTATTCGACGTCAGTCTTTTGTGAGGCGGGATCGAAGCTCGCTAACGGTCTCCTTTTCTCACAAATCTTCCAACCCTCTGGTCTGTTCTTTCCTGTCCCTACTGCTACCGTTTTCCGTTCGATACCATCGCGTCGATCCACACGTATCGTCGTCTCTTTCCTTTTTATCCGTACTCTTGTTCGTGCCACGAAGAGAATCGTTCGTGGATTATATTCAAGCAGGCAATTAATGGTAATTAATTATCGGTCGCGAGCAGAAATCGCACCACCGGATAAATATCTGATTGAAAAAAAAGCTACCCCGTACTACCCCTATTTCTTCCTCTTCCTCCTCCTATTGCTACTGCTCTTTTTTTTCTCTCTCTCGTTTTATCGTTTACCTAACCACGGATCGATAGCGAGTTCGATCCGGTTGCACATGCGCGCCGAACAGACGAAACCATTAAACACGCGACTCCTTCTGGAAATCCGTTCCTGTCGCGTTTCATCGTCGCGTAGCAGCGGTTTCCTTATCGCGGCAAAGTTTTTCCGCGCGGAAACGAGCCGTCGCGAATTACAATTCCTTCGCGGGACTCCGCTCTAACGAAGCTGCTAACGTTCGCGGTTTTTACCGGCGCGGTTACGCGGCGCGGAAGAAATGTGGCAGTGAGCGGAAAAACGTTCGGAACACGCGAGCTGTACCGTACCGTATCAACGAAAAATATTACTCTTTTTACCTTTCACTTTATTCCTCTTTTGTTTGTTTTTTTTCCCTTCTTCTAGCCAGAACTTGTGAACCTTGTAACTCACTCGGAGCTCGGAATTTAAGGGGGAGAGAGTTACGGAATAACTTTTCCCGCGTGTTCCGCTGTGCAAGCTCCGTGAAGTTTGTTTTTGAAAAAAAAAAAAAAAAAAAAAAAAAAAAAAAAAGCAGTTGAAAAAACAAAAAAAAAAAAAATCAATCTTGCCCAAAAAAAAAAAAAATCAATCTTGCCCAAAAAAAAAAAAAATCAATCTTGCCCAAAAAAAAAAAAAATCAATCTTGCCCAAAAAAAAAAAAAATCAATCTTGCCCAAAAAAAAAAAAAATCAATCTTGCCCAAAAAAAAAAAAAATCAATCTTGCCCAAAAAAAAAAAAAATCAATCTTGCCCAAAAAAAAAAAAAATCAATCTTGCCCAAAAAAAAAAAAAATCAATCTTGCCCAAAAAAAAAAAAAATCAATCTTGCCCAAAAAAAAAAAAAATCAATCTTGCCCAAAAAAAAAAAAAATCAATCTTGCCCAAAAAAAAAAAAAATCAATCTTGCCCAAAAAAAAAAAAAATCAATCTTGCCCAAAAAAAAAAAAAATCAATCTTGCCCAAAAAAAAAAAAAATCAATCTTGCCCAAAAAAAAAAAAAATCAATCTTGCCCAAAAAAAAAAAAAATCAATCTTGCCCAAAAAAAAAAAAAATCAATCTTGCCCAAAAAAAAAAAAAATCAATCTTGCCCAAAAAAAAAAAAAATAGAAGTCTTTTGAACGTCACTTGAAGAAAGTTCGACAGAAGCGACAGCGTGTAAACACATTCTCGTTACACCGTGGCGACCCGGGAAATCGAAGCTTCGTCATCGTCGATTAATAGGCTATAAAAATCCGGTGATTCGCTTACGACGCTTGAAGAATAACGCGTAGAATAATTCGTTCTTGGTTCGTGGTCGTGCACACCCTGTTACTCGGTAAAACTGGCAGAAAATAGAGATCGGAGAGTCACGTTTGTCGCGATCGACTCGTCGATTTCAAGGATCGCGAAGCCTTTCCGTGAACAGTTTCGAGGGACCGAATTTCCAGAGAAGAGTCTCGGCAGCGCGCCGCCGTTGAACTGATATGCCAATTGTAGTTACAACTCCGGTTACGCGTTTCACCAACCCATCGCTGCAAGTAGGTTAAGTCCTCTTAAGCGCGACACTCGAGCTATATGCCTACTCTACGGTATTCTCGGAAAGTGCGCGAATGGCAGTGCTCGTCGAGAAAGATTTCGATGAGATCGAGACCGCGGTCGAGATGCTGCGTCGAATATAGCCGATTCCTACCGCTCTGGCCTCCTTTTAATTGTTCCGTTCGAAATCTTAGCAGGAATGAGCGAGTTCTAGCGTGAACAAAAGTTTTCTGGCCTCGTTGCGGTCAATTCGATCTCCCTCGTGTTGTCTCCTCTTCTTCGTCCTCTTCTTTCGCTTCGCTTCGACGCTAACAGCGTTCGAGGTTTCGCTAGGCCTTCAGCATTCATTGTCGATATTTTTTTCTTTTTTTTTTGGGCAAGATTGATTTTTTTTTTTTATGGATAAGAGTCGACTTTTGGATACGAAGTTTGCGATTTCGTTGCAACGAAAGATTTACAGAAAAAAAATACAACCATATAAAAATGGAAATTTAAGAAGTATCCAAGTATGATAGAGCGAGATAGAAGTTGATTTACGAAGGACTCGTGGATGCTGAAGGCTTGGATGAACCGCTCGATCTTTCAACGCGAAGTTACGAAAGTCTGTCATACCTTCGATCCAGCGGTGTGTCGCGTGCAATCCGCAGGATGCAGCTGTCCTTACGCGTATCTGTGCAAGGAGTGTTCGCGGCGTTTGCTTCCTCTGCGCTCGCGCTCGCAAATTGGTTCCGGGCTTGGCGGGTTCGAGTATGTCAGATTACTGGAGCCTCGTGGGGGCGGCGCGCACATTGGGGGTGGGGGTGGGGGGAAAAAGCTCTGCAAGCATGCCTAATGCGACAACAGAAGAATAAAATTAAACGTATTCTTAGATCGTTACAAAATGTCGAAACGAAGTGAACTTTCAACGTAATTTACAAGTGGAAGATCGATTAAATTTTTATAATTTTTCAAAACCCTTGTCGTTTCGACTCGATATTCCAATTGGTTCCAAAGAAACGGGACTTTGAACTTGGTAAAAATGAGCAATAAAGAATTCTAGATAATATTTTTTTCCGGCGTGGTTTGTTAGGTACAAAAAGATTTAATCAATTTATGTGTTTACCTTCGCGCTACCCCTCGATGAAGACTTGGAGAAAACGCTGTCCTGGTCACTGCTTACACTAGGCACAGGCATTGGTACTGCGTAATCATAGGTGGCATCTGTAATAAAAAGAATTGCGATGTTTGAAAATTAAACACATCAAAGATACGAAAATAAAACAATTTTTTAAATTTATTTTCGAAGTCCTGCAACCGAATGTCAACACCCTAGAATACACGATTCTCAAGAAAGAGAAGCATAGGAAGTGTTAAAACGGCAACAAATATCGTCTCTACTCACCAGACTGATCAACGTTGTCGTGAAGGTCTTTGTTGTCTATAACAACGGTGCTGTATCCGTAATAAGCAGCGTGAGGTGGTTCCCGGTACTTGTTCTCGTGAAAGGGTTCCTGGTACTCGTCCAGTCTGACGTCGCCAAGCAAACGATCGTTCAGATCACGAGGAAGCGTCGTCAACTTGGTTCCCGCGTACCGATCATCGAGTTCTTCGACCCTGTACGTCATCAGCGACGGATCCTTTTCCGTGGTACCGTACGCGGATTCCGGCGACAAGTGTTGATGATTACTCGACGGAATCGCGCTCTTCGTGCCAAGAGGGCTCGCGAAATTCTTCCGTTGTCTGTGTCGCGTAACTATTAAGAAGATTGCGACGGCGAGCAGGAGAATCACCGCGGTTAAAACACCGATGATCACAGCCATGTAAGTCGGATCGTCTTGCTTCACCACTGGAACTTCGGCTTGAAGAGGATTGTCGCGAGCAGAGATTCGATCCCTTTGTCTCGGAGCTTCGGTTGTAGGCGGTGATTCAGGTGTGAAGTTCCCGTGAGCGATATCTGTAATAAAAGAACAGTGTTTCCTTCGTGATTTTGAAACATTGTTTTTAGAACAAAAGAGGTTTCGCGGATGATCAAAGTTTTCTTCCGTTTATCGAGTTTGAATATCGTGTGGGATAATTACCGGAGTCAAAAGTGATCTCGCTGATCATGATCCACCGCGAGGCGAAGCTGAACCTCAGTTTCACGAACTTTCCGATCCTGTGGTGCAGTTTGATCGAGATATTTCTCGAATGCTCGAAGATCCTGTCTTCCATGTACGAATACACGATCGGGTCGCCCGTGTAGTATCTACCACCGACGCTGAACATTATGCTAGCCTCGGAGAACACCTATCGTGGGAAACAATGTTGCTCGTTTCGTTTTTGTCTTTTTTTAAGTATATAATAAGAGTAAGAGGATATAATAAGAGACTTGAATTGTGGAAGAATTTTACTTTACCAGTTGTATATTTCTTTTAATAACCAGGATAATAAATGCATTTACTTAACATAATAAACGTTATGAAAACTTGTTTCATATTTCATTGACAGCATCTTGAACGAGGATCGTAGAACAGGCATACTCGTAAACTGCCTTACACGTAAAATATATAAAACAGGCCGCGGCAAAGGTTATTCCAGACAGTAAAATGAAGCTGCTCATTGTGTACACTAAACATGATGTAGTGGCTAATATTCAACATTAATTATATGTATAAATCAGCATCTTAAGGCGAACGAACCCGCGCTCGAAGCTCTTGAGAACGCTAGCTGTACACCGTTCCGGCAAGCGGCAGGCTGGATATTAATATATCCCGCAATTCCTCTTCCACAAATACACACAAGGCTATTTATTACGGATATAACGAGCAACTTTATAGAGGCAACACTCGGTTGACATCGAGGACTTCGATAATTGTGAGCCTTCCGTGGCTCTGTTCTCCAACAACCGGAGATGCGTGGAATGCTAATTCCGCTTCGGGAAAGCGTAAGATAGTTGCGCGAGGAGAATACCAGCCGGAAACTAAGAGTAGGAAAGCCGTGGCAGAGAAGATCGCGCGAGAGGCAACGTACGAGAAAGAGGTAAGAACAGGGAGAGACATACGGGCGAGAGAAGGACAGAGAAGGGACTAGGAGAAGAGCACGAGGGACTTGGAAACGGAGATTACAAAGCTGAGATTATCTAACTCTCTTAGCCCCGAAGACGAACGCAACGACGATGTGCATGGATTTTCGAGGGAGCACCGTCGACGAAGCTTGTCTTGCTAGCAGCTCGTCGACGACGACGGCCTGGTAGGAGTATGAGGAAGCCGAAGAAGACGAACGTGGCGGCCGCGAAACCGTGCACAATCACCACGGAGGCAGGAGAGTATAGCAGTCGACGAACAGGAGAGAGAGAAAGACGAGGAGCACGAAACTGGCGATGCTTTGAAGTGCTGTCTTTCAGAAGACGTGTCCTATCCGCGCGAGCGGGCGCTTGTTAATAGAAGGGGACGTTTAGGGGCGGTTGCTACCATCTCTCACCCCTTGCTCACCCTCATACCTCAAGCCATAGACTGCCGACTTGCCAGACTGTCGGTATTGTATTTGAATACGTGGCGTATCTGCTCTCCGGCTCGTTGCTCGCTAGTATTGTGCGTACGAGAGAGAAAGAACAGCAACCACCCCACCTCCACCACCATCTCCACCTTTCTCTACTATTTCTCGTCCCCTTGGTAGACCGTTTCTCTTGCTTCTCGACGTTCCCTTCCTGTCTTCCACGAAGCATCCTTCCTTCTTGGAGAAGGTTCCCCTTCGAGCCGATGCAGCGGCGTTTCTGCTGCCCTTGCCTTCGCCACCTCTCGTTTTCTACCTCTCCAGTGCTCCATCTTGCCTGGTCGCGAGCACACAATCGAGCCTTGAGCCGGGTAATGAGGCGCTCCATTCAAATAAATCTTGATACCGGTAAGGAGTGTGTTTCGAGGTTCATTCTATTGAGGCTTGTGCATCGAGCGACGTCGGCCCGGAAAACTTCCACTTTCTGTCGTTCGCCAGTCGGGCTTCGAGATCTCTGGGATTGGGAGTCATTGTGACGATGATCTTGAAAGGTGGAGAAAAGAGCAGAGGGATTAGACGCTTCTTTGACAATTTTAACTTTCACTCCCTCGGGCGATTTTCTTTTCCTTTTACGTTTAAGCAAGTACGTGGGTTAGCTTGAGTAACCGGAATCTTATTTTCTAAAGATAACTTTGCAAACAAATATTAAATTAGGAATAAAAAAAGGAATAAACTTGAAAATGGTATTCTAAACTCCTCTGCCACATTTGCCAGAACCTTCAACTCTTCTCCCCTAGTTGTTCGTTGTTTCGAGGCTCTTTGACTGCTCGATTACGGAACAGAGGTCTGGCCAGGGTAATGAGGGGCTCCATTGAAATAAATCTTGATACCAGGACGGGGCCATTATATAGAAATTCGTGGCCGGAAGCACGCGGGGCCGGAAAATTTTCCCAGAAACGGCCAACGCAGCCGGCGTCAGAATGGTACCAACACCATCGTCAGAAATTCAGTGGCGGCCACCGCTGTTGTTGCCACCCTGTGTAAAATCGCGCGCCTCTGAGCTGCGGCTCGTTTCCTCTTTCTCCTTTCATCCGTTCCAGCCGAAGCTAGGGGCAAACCGTTGTTGCGCCTCGTTACCCATCCTACGTCCGACCTTGACTTCAACGCGAAAACTGGATTTCATGGCGTACGCCATCGTCTTCTCTCTTCCCTTTTTCCCTTTCGTTTCTCTCCTCTAGGGCGCGGATTAAAAGCAGGCGCGAGATCTTGGCGTGTATTTTGCCGCGATTGTCTGTCTCGTGTTTTTTCACTTTATCTCCGTACCTTTTTCCCCCTATTCCTCGCTGTTCCTCTTTCTGTTATCTGTTCGGTCTAGCTCGTTCTTTTTTCCTCTTATCAACATCTAGTTTCCATCTCTTTTTTCCTTTTTATCTTTCCCTTCTGTATCCTAGTTCTGCTCACATTGGCGAGTCACCACCGCGGGCCCTTCCAATTTCCTCCCTGTCGTGCTCGCGTCTATCCGCCCTCTCCCTTTTTTTTTTCACGCGTTTTCGCGGATATTCGGTGAACGATCATAGAGGAAATTTGAAAATAACGCGACCAGGCTTGCGTTCAAAGAGATCACCGATAAAGGGATTACGGTGGAAATTCCATCGTCGGAGAGGAGTATCGATAACGGGAACGAATCAAAATATTAAAATTTGAAGTAGACCGATCGAAGATTATTTTTTCTGTTTTCCTTTTTATATTTTATGTTTCGTTTCTTTTCATTCCGGGAAAATCGTGGACGAATTTATATCACGTTGTTTGAAGCTGTAACGAGATGGGGAATATTACGAGATGGAAGCGCTACCGGTGCAAGCTAACAGACGATGAGGAGCGTGACTAGGTCTGCATGTTGTAGAACGTAAGTACGTGACTGTTCTCCGGGCCAAAAATCTGCCCGAGGGTTCGTTCGTGGGGATACGGAGATCACGACCCGCAAACGTTGGGGAAGGCTCTGGTTTCTCGTACCGCATTTTCTTGCTGTCTCTTCCTTTTGCTCTACCATCGAAATCACGACGTCGGATCAACCTCGATTGCATCAGTTGCCCATCAAACTTTCTAATTTGATCAATAATCGTTGGGTTGAAACTGAACCCTACTTTGTCTCGTTTTATCTCGCTGTACACGCGGAAGAGGAAATATTACGATGTTCAATTGATTGAAACAAACACTGTACACCCCGTCGCGTAGATTCTTACTCAAATTTTAAGTAAACTTACACCTTTGCCACAGCTTGTATTAAAATTATATCACATCCATCGAGAAATTCAATTTCTACATTCGTAGCCAGGAAATTATTGTATCTTCTGTTATTTTATGATGAAACTTCTGATTATCGTTTCTTACTAAATTCATAAGACTTACCTGTACATCCTTGGTGAACTGATTGTTGCAGAAAATATGCACAGCCGAGAACTCCCTCACGTGGTCAAACTCGAACTTGATCTCGAGCGGATGACCGGACCTGGTGTCGTTTCTCCAGCCGACCCATCCCTGACCTCTGTCGTAATCGTAATAACCCATCTTGAAGTTATCCGGCCCGATCTTGCCGTCCGTCAGCTGTCCCAGGCCACGTAGAAGCTGGCCGTCCCAGTAACCGTCGTAAGTCGCGTCGAAGAACTCCCAGTTGCCGCGTTTGTCGCCTTGTGGCATCGAGTACGACACGATGCCATCGTTCCACGGGCAACCGTACAGTTCAACCCGCATGCAAACGGTCCGACGATGGTAGCTGTACGGCCAGAAGCGGACTTTGCTCGCCCACATCGGTGGCTCCAGCTCGTGCTTCGATTCAAGGTAGGTGTTCGTGTTCCCTTTGATCACCTGCGACAATCGATTCACGGATAGGTTCGATGATATGCTCTGTTTCAACATACTGATTATTGGATTTACTGGTTTAGAAATTAAAATCTGTCGAATTTATTTCGATAACTATAACTGTTTAATAAATCTTCGGTTTATTAAAATTTATAAGCGGTATTCATTGGGTCCTGGTAAAATTGTAAAATAGAAAAAAAAGTGTAAATATTACGGCTATCGTGTATTATTTTTAATTTTTAAAGTCGGAGAATTATAGTGTCTGTTTCCGAAGTGTTTATTTGATAATTTTAAAAGGAACTTGCAAAATTCTTTCGTTCCGTAATTTTTTCACAATTCTGAGTAATTAAAGGAGACCAGATCCTCTTGGCCAAATTTTCTATTATTTAATTACGATCGTCTTGTACTCGTTGGAAACTGGGAAATATGAAAGGAAAGGGAGACCATCGTTAATACCTGACATAAACTTGTTCGAGAGATATCTTCTGAATAATTCATTCGCCTGGTTGAACCGCACGGAATCTACGGATACTTGATGGAATTACGATTTCGTTCTCAGGGCGTATCATTAAAATACCATAAACTATCGGCGATCGTATCGATAATGAAGATTCAAACAGTATGCGTATACACCTGTCGGGATCACGACCGCGATGAACTACGGTCACGTAAGCGAGCATACGTGAGAATCTCGTACTCGTGGAGTCGAGTGGCGCTGTCAAGCTCGTAAGTGGAAAATAAGAGGTCCTTTGTTTCGAAGGGACGACCCTCGACGACGTTGCACGAGAAATTCTCGATCCTCCGTCGTGATACAAGGCGTTTCAACCTTCGAGTTTGCGCTCCACCGGCAGAATAGAACGCGCGTTGTTTCGTTTGAGAACGCGTGAAACGAGAAATCGCAGCTAAAGCCTGAAAACGCTTCCGATATTTTTACCGTCATTCCTTAAAGTATTCCACTGTTTTCTAAACCAAGCCTATCGTTAAGTACAATAGTTTGGGAAGAATTGTTAATCGTGCTCTTAAATATCGAACCGTAGCAAAAAATAATAAAATTCCAATGTTCGTTACAAGAATTAATCATGATCGACCGAATTATCACTGAAACCAAAAAATTTTTAATATTTCCGCTTTAATTCGCCCCTAAATTTGCATCGTAACGTTCCTACTCTTTTAACCGAGCGTACAATACCAAGTTTTTTCGCAACTGCATCGTACCGATAAAACGCAAACGTTTGAAAAACCACGTGATACAGCCATTACACAGTAAGCACCATTCTTCTCCCAACGGAGCACTTGTCCATCCTATCTGCTGTTTTTCTGCAACGAGTGTACTTTTCCAATTCCCAAGCGGCGCCACGATCGTGGCAAAGAAAATACGATTAAAAGATGATCGCCGGTCATGCGGACCGGCACGTTCTGTGGCGTGGAGGTCCGGTAATTGGGGGACGGGTGGCTGACACCGTTTTATTCGCGCTCGTTATTCCCTTCGCGACTTTCTAGCTGATGTTTGGCGCATCGGAACGAAATACAATGAGTCGACACGCGTGAAAATTCCGGCTGGCGTCGGGCCGTGGACAACGTTTCGTTTCGACTTCGTTACAGCGGCTTAATGAGCGCGCCGTGCTCGTTAAGAGGCCGAAATATGCGGCCGTAAACGGAACGCTTCTGAAAGAAGTCTGATTCGAGGGGACGAACAAAAAATCGTCGCCGGTTTGGACGTTGAAATTTCGGTAACGGGACGGTTCCGTTGCGTGTCGTTGATATTGTGCATCGCTACAATTGGAAGCGATATAAAAACGATGTATGGGTTCGCGTAAAGAAACGCATCGATATAAAATTATAGTTTAATTGAACGATAAAAAGCGAGGGACAAGATAAAGCAACGCGATCGATAAATTTCCAATAATTCACCCGTTTCTAACAATGGATTCCTCGAACCTCAGCCTCGAAACAAAAATATTTCCACCATCCTGTGCCGGCGAAAATACATCAAAACATCAAAGTTAAAAGGAACAGCCTGCTCATCAAACGATCCGATAACGCCAATAAATCCCCATCACCAACGGATCGAACGCAATCAACGACCTCTCGGGCTAGCTTTTAATCGGATCCGACGATCCGTGAAAGGGGTGCCACAAATTTTCAGCTTATTCCGAGAAAAGCCGAGGCGGTCGTGGCGTGTGATCGTCCCCGCGGGAATGAAAGGCGCGAGGGCGAAAATACGACGGCATTTACGAGCCGTCGACTCGTCCACTAAGAAAAATAAGTAATCTCGATATTTATCTGCGCGCCCACGCGCGTTCCGCCGCGGAACGTCTCGCGACTCCAGTCAAAGACTTTTCCGTGTTCACCGAACGATCCTACTTCTTCAAAAGTGAAAAAAAAAGAATAAGAAGAAGGATAAAAAGCATGGTATCTTTTTAGTTCCAAATGTGTTTGGTCACACTTTTCGTCGCGAATAAATTCCAACCGCTGCTCGAAGAAGCCAACCAGGGCGTGGCGTGCCACCAACGCCCATTTTATGTTAATGTTTCCGCGCCTCGTGATCCCGAATAGTCCGCGGTAGCCCGCCACCGAACAGAAGCCACGTTGATGGCCTCGTGTCGTCGGGGAAGATCGTGACGGATAAGCTGTCTGACGGTTTAATTAGATGGATATACGCAACGGGTGGTCCGAGGTGGTAGCCCTACGAATTTTCCCGGCTTGTCATGTGCTCGCGAAACAGGTCCAACGACCTTTCGAATCTTTGAGAGCCTCGGCTGCTCCCTTTCTGACGATACAGAGTGCAGTGGATATACTTCAAAGTGATTTCTCCTGTCGTGAATTCGATATAAACGTACCGAGGATGTTTTTAACGGTCAAGATACATTATGGAGAATGAGAAACTCGAAAGTGTATTTATGAGTTTTCTTTGTTCTTTTTATAGAGACCTACCTAAGCCCGCATCAATAATTTTTAATACACAAGCGCTTGAAATATTCAGACCTCTAATCCTATTAATCCCTAAACAAGATAATGCTTAATTCATTGAGACACACAGTCCGAACTGTGTGACTCATCGGACAAGAACTCGTTCCTTGTCACCAATTTTTCAAAACTCTCTCTCTCTTTCTCTTTAAAGATACGCTCTTTACCTTCTCTCATCTATCATGGCCTGTTACATCCGCTAAATCGACGCGCTAAATTCCACCGTAAATACAGAACACAGGCACACAATGTCATGCAGGAACGATTAGCTCGGCTAGACGGCGAGAGGTCTGTACGAAGGATCAACGAGATAATTTATGCCCGTCCGGCTATCTCCGTCGCGCCAAATACGGTCGTTGAAAAATATTAGACGCTTCTCGTCGCTTTTTTTTTTTTTTTTGCCTCTTTTTCGCGTTTCATTCGGGCGGACTGTAAAGTGGTCTCGCCGTTGACAACCGCACGCCACGGTGTACCACCGACGTTGTCTGGTCCGGGCGGAGCTGTTACGAGAGATTATTCGTCGGATAAGCCGAGTGTCGTTGTGTAATTAAGCGGGGAACAGGCTCGCGCAGCAGGACGAAAGAGACACGAATTTCTGCAGATTTATCCCCGCTAACCACGAGCACGCTACCCCCAAAGATTCGTTGGGTGGGCCGTTTCGTTTCGAACCGGTACCTGTTTCCGGACGCTCTAACGAATGTCGCTCGACTGAACGACTTTTTTCCAGCTAGCACGCTTCCACGAAGAATGGCCAGCATCGATACGTTGGAATCTCGATTTCCTTTCACTTTTTTCAACCGGTTTCCTGACTCGCGACCGTCTCGTTTTGGGCGCACTTAATTAGCCTGCTTTATGGGTTGGATTAAACGAATGCGAGAATCAGTGGGAGACTTGGCGACCGTAATTTATAACTAATCTTCGGGAACGTAAATTCCGTGGCCGCGACGTAGGTGAGATGTACCGAAAGAGAGTAATCGGAGAAATCGTGGAACAGAGTGGGCGAAAATTCGTGTTCTCGTTAATTTTTGTTCCCGAGGAATCGTTTTAGATGTCAAAATATATTAATGCGTACATTATGAGTATATTCCGAAGGACAATTTAAAACAGCGAAATTATTTTAATATTAAATTCGAAACGTATCTGTCATTATTATATATTCGTTCGAGGGAAAAAGTTTAAAGGAAAAAGTTGGTCTATAGAGAGCAGCACTATTTCTTGCACACTTTCACCACCCTTCTCAACACCCTGTAACAAGAAGAAAGTGCGTGCCAGAAAGTTCTTTTCCGAGAGAAATATTCTCCAACCTAAGGTTATTTCGCAGCGGCATGTAAATGGAGTCGCGGTGGTCGAATAAGGGTGGTTAAATTTCGTCGAGTTCGACCTTCGTGCGATCCACGGTGTAGGTTCAAACGACCTCGACTATTCAGCCAGGTACGCCTATGTAGGTGAGTCGAAATCGTCTGACCCGCGAGCAAGCACGCGACGACTTTCCCTTCCCTCGTTTTATTGATCCACCCTCCTATACAAATAAGCTCGAGGCACCCTCTTTTCGTACTAACTTCCAAGGAAATCCACCTCGTCGACTGGACGTTCACCTCCTTCTTTCCTTTCTCCTTTTTCCTCTTTCGCTCATTCTTTTTCCTTTCTTGCTTTTTGTTCCTCCACCTCTCGTCCGTTTTCTGTTCTCAGGAATCACGATCGTTTCTCTGTCGGAATAAGCGTCCGCGTCGCGTTCGTAACAAATAAAATAAAAACACGTGGCTCGAAAATAATGTTATTGTCGACGGGGCGAAATGACTTATATTGGTTCCCGCGTCGCTCTTCGGAACAAATATCGCGAAATAGTGGAAGTTCTTTTGGAGTCCACCTAGTCTTTTCTTTCTTTCGCTTCACCGCGACGATGAATTATACGATAACGGTAGAGCTGGAAACAATGCGACTAAATTCGAGTGGACTTTTATTTCACGGTATATCTTTGCAATTTCAGTGAATCGCTTGGATTAAAACAAGATTAAGTATTTATTTGTCGTAAAAACTGCCGACAGATTTTTAAAAACGATATCTTCCTGCGTTGTCTCTGAAAAATGTCGAACATCTGGCAAATATACCGCATATTTCGAATACATCGCGAACTTATAACACCCACGTCAGCGCTCGAAATTCCTCGCGGACGCGTGGCCGGTACGCGCGAAGGACAGTTCATTCATCGATGTCAGTCCGGTTCTCCGCTTCTCTCTGCTGCGTGAATTCGCGGGATTCTCGAGCGGGTAACGCGGTAGGAGACATATATTTTCCTCGTCGTAATAAATGAACGACGCCAACCCCTATTGTTGGGTGTTGCTAATTAAAGTCATAGGTTCACGGTTACCGATCTATTCTAGTAAATTGCCATCGAAGCAGAACCGCGGACCACTTTTGAGGTGGAGCATATTGCGTCCGAGATTTACGTCTTGTTAACGTCATGGTTTAGTTACCGGGGCCCAGTGCACTGTCTGCACAGGGACTCGTGGACAACCGCCACAAATCATTCCCAATAATCCACGGTCTCATGCTCGTTTTACGCGTATATCGCGCACTGACTAAATTTAACCGCCGCGATTCCGCTTACGCGCGACCTCTCCGCGTGGATCTGGCCCGCTGAATTGTTGCGACCGGTTAATTGAATTGAATTATGCGCCTCCGTGCCGTGTGCGCTGCTCCCATGGTCGCGAATGCCTAACACCGGTATTGATCGTCGACTGACCTCTCACTTTCTGTTCCTTACGCGTCGTTCTTCGACCGCTCGCTACCCTCGGGCCGAGCGTTTTAAATTTATTAAAAAATATCGGGGAAAAAATTTAATTAATAAATTTAAATTAGAAAGTTTTAAAATTCGCGACGTGAACTTGAATGATTTTTTTGCTCGTTTTAAAATTGAATCTTTTTAAGCAATTCGTGGCTAGATGGCAATCGCGAAAGGAATAACGTACAGATATATTTCTTTGCGATTTTTTTTTTTATTAAATTTTGTCACTTTCGCATCGTATCATCAGATTCTCCTAACTACGCTACTTCGTTCATTTCAACGAGATCATGATTTGAGAAACAGCAAACGGTCCACCGCGACAGTTTCTCCCCGAACGATGTATCGCTTCCTGAGCGTAACTCGGCTGCTCTGTTTCCTTTCAGGCAATAAACGTTCCACCGTAAACTTCGCCTAGCTCAACGTCAATTCGCTGCTCGCAAGACCGATCGAGCAGCTCACCCGGAAAGGCTAGCAACTGCATAATTCCCGACTTCCGACAACGTACGACAGTTTATTACACTTTGCTGAAAGGGACCAGAGGTGGAGCGCTTTTCTCTTTTTCTTGTTTCAGACTCGATACTTTCGTTTTCCCTTTCCTCGGTCCCGACCTTCTCTCGAAGTAACGAGAAAGCTACTTACTTGGCTAATAAAAAGCGCAATCGACACCTCTCGAAGCTTGTAAGCCGGTCAATTATCGCGCTGCCTTTGAAACGAAACGATTACTTACCTCTTCGCCTCGAACGTCCCTGTATCGAACCCACTTGCCGAGCTTCGGCCTCCAATACTCCAGCATGTAAGCCTCCGAGTATTCGACACCTTGGCCGTTGCCAAAGCGGCCCTGAGTGCCGGTGGCGGTGATCATGTGGACCGTGTGAAGATCGATTTCCAGCCACTCGCGTGGTTCCGTCGTGATCTGCTGCTTCGGGCACCAGGCACCTCCGTGGCTCTCTTGCCTCAGCCTGCAAGGGTAAATATTTGCTCTGAGATTACCGACCTCTATTTCTTCCCTTTTTTCTCCTCTCTCTGTTTCTGTTACGCCCTCGTCGTCCCTCTTTTCCACGGAGAGAAAGCTTTTTTTAACGCGTCATCCGGGAAAACGAGAACGCTGAATCATTTCCAGGAAACCCAGGTTGATGTAGATTGTAGGCAAATATGGAATTTTTTTTTTTTCTTTTCTTTTTCTATTTTTTCTAGAATTTTCCGAGGATTTCGGTGTGTAATATAATTTTCAAGCTACGAATACGGAGCGTGTAGACGGAGAAATATCGTAGGGGTGTTTAAGTAGAGTAATTGTTATTTGCATGGTTCGATGCGGTACTTTCCTGGTTTAATTTGATTGCTCTATTTATCAGGCCACCCTGTGAGTAATGCAAACATTCGAAATATTCTATAAAATATAGACAAATGTATTAGAAAAGAAATGAAAAAAAAAATTATTTAACAAGTGGATGATTACGAAAAGAAGGAAAATGTTTTAATGAATCACGATTTTAATTGAATTGTCTTATTTTTATTTTACATACGGGATGAGTTTCAAGAACATAATTTTAGCGTATAAAAAATATTTGCAAGACGCTTGAAACGTCTACTTCTAACCAACAATATTGAACACTTGCACCTTGCCTCGAGGTATCCACATAGTTGGCAGTTACGTCAAATCCCATGCTCGCAACCATCGTACATATTCACGGTGCTTTTCGTCGCAACGTTCGCACAATCGAATGCCGCAACTGATGTGCCGATAAGAATTTACCGATAAGACGGTGGGTAAAGAGAGAATGACGGTATAATCGGAAATGTTACGTCGTCGCGGGAAAGGAAATCGTATAAATACGTGATCCTGCCGGTGGCTGACGGATAACCGTCACCTCGGCCGGGCCGATACGGGGTGAAATTATAATTTATCGATCGAGTCGAGCCACTGGATGGCATGAATTAAAGATGAGCTGGCACCGGCGTGAGTACGCCAGAGAACGGGGAAGCCACTCTTCGAGAGCCGGCTAATAATTGTATTCGCACATACCTTTCGTCTACGGCATTAAAAAGCTCCCTATACCCTTCACACCGCGTCCGTGATTGTCGCGAAAAACGCGCATAGCAAGAGGAATATTGGCACCGATTCCATGAATCGCGAGGAAAATCGACAGGTATTCACGAGTATTCCAATTCAATCGCTAAATTCCTTTACCTCGCTTCGCGATTGTCGTACCTTTGGTCATTCGTTAATCGCTGTTTCGTTTTGTAAACTTATCTAGTTTCGGTACTGGGGGTGCAGTCGAAAAAGATATGTTTTTCCAAGATTCAAGGTATCGAGAAGGTATTAAAATGTCTGAGAAAATACAGTACGTTTCAAAATTTTTAATCATCGCGACGAAGATCGCTTGGTACGAAAAACGGACGAACAATAGAGACAAAGTTGTTTGATTCCTTCTGCTTTTTTTACTTCGTTGAAAGTAAAAGTAGTTCACGTAAGTTTACCTGCCGAGCATGACACACGTTGCTACTTCTCTCGAACCGAACTTTCCTTGTTCCACCCTTGACGCGAGCAACAAACACAAGTTTCTCCTCGCCTAGTCACTTTGAAACTCAATTTTAACAATAAAAAACGAAAGGTCAAAGACAACACAGAGAGACCTTCTCCGGCCAAGATTACTTTCGAACAGCACCGCCCCAAAGGGCGCAAAGAAGCCGGTGCGGCGGTGCCTCGAACGCGTCGAAACGTGGACGAGAGCAGTGGGAAGAGGTTGGAGAGCCAAGAGTAGGCCGGGCCGAACGAATTCGCCGGGTTCAGGGTTATATACGCGTTTGCCGGCGAAAGTATTCGCAATAAAGAGGTGAGCTACCGGCCTCTCTGAAGCGTCAGAATTTTAAGCGTTGCTTTGACGCGGAGGCCAGTAAAAGCGGTCCTCTCCCCGAAGAAGTGAACGAACCTTCTCTGTACGGGAGAACGGAGGAGCTGATGCGTCGGCGAAAAGAACGGACCGGGATAAAAGGGAGCAGACAGCCGGTAAACGAAAGTGAACGAAAGTGAACGAAAACGAACGAAGAGGAAACAAGGAAAGAGAAGGATCGGTGAGCCAAGGTAAATAGGAAGACGCGGAGGGCGAAAGAGGAGAGGATACATCCAGCACAGCGAGGGACCATAACTCATAGCCCATTAAGTGAGCTCGAACTGCCTTGGCTGCCACTTTGATACAGTCCAGGGCATCAAAGACATTCCGCGGCTCGCATGCGCCACCCGGCTCCGCGATAAATCTCGGAACGGACGATTACGCAGACTTGAGCCACGAGGGGCTGAAGCCACGTCGGCGAAATCGCCGAAAGCCCGACACCCGCGAGACGAACGGGCCGATTATCGAAAAGAATGGTTTGTCGAACGCGAGCCAACGCGAGTCACTTGAAGCTCTTTCGCGCGGACTTACGATCCTCCCGGACGGGGATGATTTGTTGCCCTCGGCGACAGTGAGAAGAGGCGAACTCGCTGCTTGTTCTCTCTTTGTGGCTCGCTACAACGCTCCCTGGCTTGCTTCGATGAAAACGTTCCTTCCTTGAACGTGTCGAGTTCGGACCGGGAGCGACGCTGTGTTCGGGCGAGCACGCGAGCGAGCGGTGCACGAACGCGAAGACAAACGACAGGTTGGTCGAAGAAAGAGGTTGGGAGCGTTGCTTGCTCTTTTATTTACACGCGTCGAAACTCTTTTGGTTCTTTGAGATGGTTGCGAGATTCAGGGGGTTCTTACTGTTTGGAGAAGTTTGGTTGAGAGAGTAGAGAAGACTGGGTTGTTTTTTCGTAAGCAACGTTTGGGTTTTTAATGAACCTTAGATGAAAGAGAAATAAATGTAGATGTTAGTTTATGGAGGTTATTGGACTATTTAATTTCCGAGTAAATGAGTTAAAATTTGTAAGAATTGTGGCAATAGAAAATATGGAAATACAAAAATTCGTGGGACAGGTCTTTGTACGAAATATTCGTTGCGCTAAGATATTTCGAAAAAGGCGAGCGGCGTACACGTAATATGAGTTAGATTCGCGTATTTTAGGGTAAACGGGAGTCGTATGGGGTAAATAGGGTATTCACCGGGAAGCCCGTAGTATCAGGAAGCCATAGAAATGTCGTTGAAGAAGGTCTAGACGGTCTCTACCGGTACAGAGTGTGTGCACAAGCGACGATATCGGCATTGCATCGAAAAGGCTTTCCTTGCTTTATATCGCGACCAAAAAAAAAAGAAGAAGAAAAAAGAAAAGAGAAACGTTGCGATACCTTCTTACACGTTAAACTTCCAATTATCGTGCTGGCATTAATGCAGCTTTTCAACGAAATTCCCCGGACCATAAACATGTTCACGCCTCTTCGTCGTGTTTCTCTGAATCCCGTGGTACATGGTGACGCTTAAAAGCTTGGGACCACCCATCGCTATCAAAGAAGTTCGTAAATGTCAACCGTGTTAATAAAATATTTCTCGTGCCAAGAAGATACACGCAAAACAGGTAAAAATAGTAAACCTACATGCTATTTGGGATGAATTTGAATTCTTCAACTTTTTCGAGGACCTCATCTTTTGCTTATTTTATTAAGCTGTTACGATATACTGTTGACGAGTTTCTGCCATTTCGTTATTAGCTACAATGTTTTAATAATCTTGAACAATTTTTAATCCTATAAAAAACTTATCTCCAAGTCTAAAGAAGCTATCACATATACAACGTCTTATTAACATGGTACCCTCGGGAGGTCTAAACGCGAATGTATCCTCCATTATACAAGTCAATAACAATTTCGCGGGACGTTATCGAAGAACCTTAAAACCTTCCGAGCAAAAGGTTTCTTTCCAGGTTAAACGATTCGCGAGCCTCGGTTCGTTAACGTCACGGGTGGTCCCTGTTTCGAGAAGGATCGCAATTCGGGCATTCTCTCTATATCTGGCTAGTACACTAGAATCCGCTCTTTGGAATGGTAATTAGCTGGCACGTATAATCAAAGGAATACGCGGAGACCACGTTAACGATGCCTAAGAGCTTCGGAACGTTCGATACAAATGGCCGTGCATGCGGGACATCCCGCATCATTAATCCTCATTGCGGCTTGAAGGCCGAATTAGACGTGCAGTTTAGTAGTCGGTGATTAATACGGTGACCGGTCGAGTCCCGATCGTGAGCTATCTCGGCCGTAGACAGGATGACGGACAGGAAGAGGATCATCCGTTTAAGCCGTAGAAAGCATTCACAGTCAGAAATGTTATCGTGCTGCACGAGCGACGACTCGTTTTCTTTTTCTGTCGTCAAACTCTCCGCCGCACAATCGCGCTCGCGCATCAATCTGCATCGCGTTTTAAACCATCCATAAAATAGTCTGATAAATACTTTTCGTTCGGAAAAGAACGCGTTAATATTATTTACCGCTCTGATAAATTTAACGCTCGGTTGTGCCGGGTAGGTCTGAGATAAGTGTTAAAGAATAATCGTATCGGGCAATTTTTTTTAATAAAGCTTATGGTTGAAACTGAAAAGCAGGTCGAGTAGTTGCAGTACTATTTACTGATAGGAAAAAGTATTGAGAGTGTACACTTTGTTGTGGTATGATTAATGTTGTCCCAAGCAATACTTACGATTTCTTCTATTTATTAAAAAAAAAATTAGTACCATCGGTACCGTTTGATTTTTTAAAATTGTTGAACGAAGATTTTTTGTCTCCTTTGTTAAATTTAGCACAACAGAGGATATACCGATAATAAAATAATTCCTGAATTTTTGCGAGAGGCGTAACAGAGTCTTTCCCTATGTAGATCGCTACAATTCACCCCCGAATAGATCGCTTAACGAAGCGCACTGATTTCGGGAAATTGCATCTCTGTTGTCAGTGCGCGGCACACAAAGGGGTTAATTTTATCATATTTCCGAATGTGTATTGCATCGCATCTGCATAATGCGCTCTATAAACGAGACGGTAATACACGGTAATTCACTCACCGTCCGTGATGTGGCCCGACGTTTCCGCTATCGAAACTCGAACTCGCTGTGATGTCTGCATCGGGAATCGCACCAGATTCCATCCCCAGGGGTGCGATGCATTGTGCTGCAAACAAAGGAAATTGCTTTGATTATATACACGTCCGTATTCGTTCCGCGCGTACTTTCGCCCTGAGGAGAGCGTGATTGCTATTCGAACGCTTTAATTGTTCGGAACAATTATAATGTTAATTATAATACAACTGACTAGCATAATCATTTCAAAACTTTTACGATATACGAAATCATTGTTGCCGAAAAAAATGTAACAAACATGGTTACCTTTAAACCACGGTATTCAAAAATGTTAAAATTATTTACAAGATTATAAAATAAATTTTCAAAGTTATCGAAGATCGTAGATATAAAGAGTACGCAAAAACTATTTACACGCGTACATATTTTCCAACGCGATATCTTGACACAGTCCTGAATGAGACACAAACCCTTCGCCTTTCTATAATTTTATCAAATCATTTATTTCAATCACCCCGATATGAATATCGTAACGCCATTATTGATTTTACAATCCTGCTATGTTTCTTCCAACAGCTATACTTTTCTTACCCATTGTACATCGAAACTTTACTCCAAATCATTTGTTTCCATCGGGCCTGTCTCATCGCCAGATGATATCCGCGAGTTTCTCGCCGTTATTTTCGGTCGAACATCGTGCCACGGTTCATCGAGCGTTCATTACACGTTTCGAACGGACGCGCGGCTCCGCTGCCTCCACGCAGCCTCTAACCAACTGGCGCGCGATTATGGCCCGAGCACGTCGTATTTTTCGTCGGTGGTGTTGTAGCCAGCGATAATTGCGATACCGTGGCACGATACCGAGAAACGCTTTTCAATCACCACTCCGAGGCGCGAGAAACATTTTCGACGATCCGAAATTACACGTTTGAACTGGTTTCGCTACGGTGCTGGAACACGCGACCGGATCCAGCCGTCGCCATGCGAATAAAAACGGTCGGCGTCCTCCACCTCTTTCACCGGAGGAAACCATCAAAGAGGATCTGTTTACTCGAACGCGTGAAATCGGACTTCTAGGGAATACGAGGATAATATACGAGCGTTTAGCGGGAAACCGTGCGGAGAGCGGACGCGTTCACCGGTGCGGCGGGAGCTCGATAAATCCGTGTGGAGAATTCGGTTCGTCGGAATGGTAGTCAACGACAGTCGTTTCCTGAAGCTGCCCCAGGGAGCGTCAACTACTATCGAGACCGTTTACAGTTTACTGGCTAGAAGATCTTAAATTCACGAGCTTCGTCTGAGTACATAAACATAGATAGAGGGGGCTGTTGGAGGGTTTTAATTATTTGGAAGAGTTATAGGGTTAATTATAACGCGAAGGTGCTTCTCGGAATTGTTGAAGTTGAGAAAGGAGGGTTGAGCTGTTCGTATGAAAAGTGGTTTTTAAAAGAACTGTTGTAAGATAAAAAAGAAAATATCGCTCTTTTTAGTGCGATATTATATCTTCTTTTAACAGTTAACGCAAATTTTTTAAACGAATTTAAGTGATTTTAACTTTATTCGCTTCTCAAGATTTTTTTTATCCAGATTTTTATTTTTTTAAAGAGAACTAGTTAGTTTTTAAGAAAAACGAAACCATCGTATAAAAGTGAAACTAGAGGCTGCGCACATTGATGAGAAATAAAATATTGATAAAAAATTTGAACAACCTATAGAAGGGTTAAGAACAGGTTCAGTTGTAATTTTCTCGTAAGACGTACATTCATTGTGGCAATTTTTTTTTTATGTTCAGAACCGTAGTTGAGTCGATAGTAAAATTTGCTGACGTTAGAAGCTAAATTTTCCTGTTCCGTGGTGAAAATATTTATCCGTTCTCATAACTTCCACGTAGTTTGTTATCTTCGAAAGTCTCAGGCGAGAACCAGCCTTCCGGTGATGCGTTTTCCGCGAGCTTCAAGTTCTAATCCGCGGAGCGAACTTTCCTCGTAAATAAATTTTTAACGAGATACACGCACGGCGTAGGTCGCGGTCCCGCATGAGTTTTACGACTCGACGGCTGCTTATTTCTGGTAATTAACTCCTCTACATGGAGCCACTTGTTCCCGGGAGTTGAACCGACGCGCGTACAACACCGTTTTTTGTTGCATGAAATTTCTTCGCCGCCAGTTTTTTCCTTTCTTTCCCTTGGCTGGAACTCGTCGACCAACGCTGCGCGATTTTACAACGGAATCCTTTCAGCGTAATCGTTTTTAATTTACTGCCGAACCAAACACCTGAACAAAACTGGTAGTTCGACGAACTTAACATTTTTTTTAAGAGGTGAAACTTACACCCACGAATTTCCGGTGATAATGTTGAAAGCCAGTAGTTTGGTGTTATAATATTTAAAAAAAATGTCTTGCAATTTCCGTGATCAAAAAGATGAGGTACACAGAATGCAACAACGTTATTATGGAAATGGAGCAGAAGACAAGTTGAACGCGAAGAACGCGAGATTGATTGCTTAGACACCGAGGAGAACGGAAGGGAAGAAAAACGTGGCTGTGGGGAAGGTATTTAAGAGAGTGATTAGAGGAAAGCCTTGTTGTGAAGGAGTGACAGGAGAAAAGAAAACACAGGCCCGAGATTACAAGACACATTCGAACAAACACGCCAGTCTTCGTAATTCAAGTGTAGTTAGTAAAAATAAAGCGAGAGATTGGACGGGCCACTTGTGTCTCGTGACTCAACCGAAACCATAACACGCCACTTCTATTTTTTGACGAAAATTTGATTATTCTCAAAAGTTTACTCAGCTTAAAGAGAAACTAAAATTTATTTCAAATCAAATAAAACCTCGGCTGTAACAAATTTCAATAAACCAGAAACCTCTGAAAGAAAAAGAAGATTTTTCTTCCCAACTTCGACTAAACGCGCATAAAACAAATCGATCGACATTCTTAAACGATTACGATCGTTTACACGCGGATACCGGCACCCCTTTTCCCATCCTATCAGCGAAGGATCCCGCAGGAACAACGAAGGGACTCGTGTCGGCTGGTGGCGTGGTGGGCAGGTTCGATCCTCGTATTTATAGACATCCTGGAAAAGAGCAGAGAAACGAGAGAAGAAGAAGTAAGTTATGCGACGTTTGGCCCGCCCCAGCCACTCATTCGGCGACCATAACTCTCATGGAGTGACAGCTCCGAACGGAAGGGTGTGTGCCGCCCTCCGTCCGCGAGAAGAGGGAAATTGAATGCCTTCGCAACCCCTCCTCGCGACTTCTCTCTTTTCTACACCATCTGGTCCTCCTTCTTCCTCTCTCAACCGCGTCACTGTCAAATTGATAACCGCTTCTTTCGCCCGACGGTAGACGTCTTCCCGTGGAACCGTCAGCTTCCGGGAAAATCGAGGAATGCTCGTCGAGAAACCAGACGCTCTCTACGAGGTATTATTGTTGCGGGACAAGTTGATTTCGGCGATTTAAATAATTTATGCGACAGTTCGAACCCGGTGGGAGGAACGAAAACAAGAGTAATACGAAATCGTTAAGAATCCAGCGAACTTCCACGAAGATTTGTTGCACGAGCTTCGTCCGGGTGGAGGATATTAAGCGAATTAGACGAACGGAGGCAGTAGGTTTCCGTTAGTCGGCAAAAGAAACAGAAAGGAAGCAAGATAGGCTGAAAGCTAGGCCAACAACGAGATTTTCTATCTCAACGGATTTAATAATTCCACCTCGGCCCGCCTTTGTTAACTCTACAATTATTATTAATGACGATGTACGAGGGTCGTGGTCTGGCCACGCCGCTGTTGATTTTTTTCTCTCTCTCTCTCTCTCTCCCTCTCCCTCTTTCGCTCTTTCCCCGTTTTCCTCCTCCACGAGCGTGAATGTAAATTAATTACTCGCTGGGTCTTTCGCGAAAAACATATTAAACGCCCCACCTTATTACGGCACGATATTACGGCATAAATCATGACTCACTTACGGATTACTATTTTTCATACTGGCAGGGAGCACAGCCCCTCGGCTAATCGAAATCCCGAAAATCTCCTAGCGCCGAACCAAATCCGCCTCCAAATAACCGTTAATGGATGCCGGAATAAAGAAGTATTCGCCTTATTCTACCGAATATTACTGCTGCGGAACTGCTTATCTAGCCACAACCGTGCACTTAGCACACAGTATAATGCCTCGCGATACCCGTAGCGTGTTAAAGTGTCAAAAATTTTCATAAAGTAACCAAGGAAACCCGAAAATATAAACCTAGGGCCACAAACGATGAAAAAAGAGGTCGAGAAGAGGAACGAAGTCGTATCCCATAGCGCGCCATTAATACGTCCCTCCTTAATTGCCCTATTATGACAACGCCCAGCGCGTTTTATTTACTTAACGGAATTAGCAGGTGGACACCTGCGGTGCCGCTTTTCCCTTCGTTCTCCACTGTAACACCAAAACCTTCCCTCTCTCATCAGGACCAGGCGAAATTAGAATGAATGTTTGTAAGAGCGACG
Organism: Ctenoplectra terminalis; assembly: GCA_019453375.1. Lineage (NCBI taxonomy): Eukaryota > Metazoa > Arthropoda > Insecta > Hymenoptera > Apidae > Ctenoplectra > Ctenoplectra terminalis. The sequence goes on along the minus strand of SMSQ01021854.1, from coordinate 228,045 downwards.
ACCCCGAAGACGGTGGCTCACGTTTCCCCCTTGGGCGCTGCTGCACCCTTTACGAGGACGCCACGAACACCGAAACATGGTTTTCCACGATATTGTTGGGGACCACCGGAGCCATTTTCGTCTCTTTCAGGGAAAACAAACAGTCATTGCAGCCGGAAGATAACGCGGCTCGACCCCGCGAGGGCGCATACTCGTCGTTCTGGCGCCGGGACGGCTGGAGAAACGGAAGTACTACTTTTACACGGCCCTTTCGTTCCCCTTGGTCTAACCCTCCCTCCCTTCTCTCTCCGCGGTCTTTCTGCACCCTTCTCCACGAGCCGACCCTTTGCTATAACCTCCCCTTAGGCGTGACCCATCCCTGCTGTCTTGAAATCACCGTCTCGAGTTGCGTGCAGCGCTTTTTCCTCAAGGGGGTCGAAGCTGCAACCCCTTTTATACGTACATGCCTCGTGGCAAGCATGTGTTGCGTTCACCTTCGTGGCCTGGATTTATCAAAAGCGAGTCTATGTCGCCGCTGGCTCAGACTCGTGTTTCTGACCTCCGCTACTTTCTTCTATGTAGTACCACGATTTCTGAAGCTCGTTTATCGCGTCTTCGCGAAGCTCTTCGCGTAGAACCGTGCGTATTCTGTAGGTAATCTTGAGCGTGTAACGTTTTCTCTCGCAATCAGGTTAAAGAGGGAAGGCAGTTTCCGTGTTAGTATGTTAAACTAACCACTTTTTTTCTTGGCTATTTAATTTTCTACCGTGTAAAGCTCAACATATCTTCGCATTAAAGCCCGAACACTAACCATGTCCTTTAAGAAACTTCTTCCATTTCTCCGCAACCACGCGTAAGAGATAGAATTGCACAGGAAGGGTTTCAACCCTTCGTAGGCGGCGCTCGAGATATGGTATTTGCTCTTGCGGTCTAGCTTTATGAAAATACAGATCCACCGCGGATTGACGGCCACCCTTCGAGGCCGAAAGTCGAGGATTATTACACTCGACGTCGACGTCTGACAGTTGACGTCCTTTCAACCCGTCTCTCGGAATCTCCTCGATTCATCCTTCCAGTCCTTGCATGCAGCACTAGTTTCTGCAACGATGCGTCGATTAAGTCGATTGCCCGCCACTCCGGACGATTTATCCCGAATCATTAAAGGAGCGGAGACATGTGAACGACTGTAGCTCGAACGACTCGCTTCTGGCACGTGATCAAGCCTGACGGAGCCGCGCTGAACGGGGTAAGAGAACAGATGTCGAGACGTTAGCTTGGGAATGTTTACGCGGCCAGGATTTTATATCCGAGAGACATACGACGCACACGTGCAGTCTGCCGGCCTCTTTGTCGTGCCAGCGATTCGACGTTTAAACAAACTCCGCGAAAGTAGAGACGCTCGCGGTGTTAATGACGCCGCGACCCATACAAAGCCGTGACAAATTGCAACGATCACTGCAGCGGCGTGTTGTGACGGACGTGTCGTTCTGTCTGCCGTCTCGGTACGGAGTTTCGAAAACTGCGAGCTCGTAAAAACGATATGATGTAGAATGATGCCGGTTGAGATTAAGCTTTGAAGCTTGGGGAATATTTTATAGCTCGAAGTGTCTTTATTATTGTATTGTGAAATAAACATACACGGTACGTTTTTAGAAACAAACACAGTTATCGACGACAGTGCTCTCTATGGAAGGGGTTTCTTGCGACTTTGGGGTCCCTTCGTTATTAAGAGAAAAAAAAAGATTTGGAAAAAGATAAACAGATCTAAGATGTCCCTTCTTTTCTTTCTCGAGTTCGGTCTTAAAATAGAAGACGACGCGTTAACATAGTTTAAAGTATACGATATAATTATACGCCACTTTTTAACTCGCTTTTTGATCTTTAAAAATATCAATCGGTCAATTGATAACAGAATACCTGAACTTTATCCTGTATGACACGGTACGACAGCTAGGAAGAATCAAAGATGAGTCGAAGTCCGACCATTTTACCCTGGAATGCGTCGAATTCGTCTGAAATTCTGGTCGGTCGAGGATCACGCGTGACGCGGTCCGTTTCACGTTCAACACCACTGACTCATTTCAATTAAAAAATTACGTCCGAATTCCAAGAATACTTAAGACGCTGTCCCCCGTGAAATTCCGGCAAGCCAACTCGAAATCGGCATGGTATGCAGGCCGCACCATAACGGTTTAATTATCGCTCGGTTATGTTAATACGTCGACAATTTCATCAGCGGTGTGCGCGTACCTAATGGATCTGCGAATAATTAGAAGGGAGGAGGGGTTCATGGGGATTCAAGGGGATTCGAGGGAGGCAACGGACCGATGACAATGGCATAACGCAAGAGGGCTTTCGCGTAACGATTCTCCCACCCTGGACACGCTCGTGTGCTGCTCCTACTATCGTCGACAATATGTCGGCGTGTGTGTACATACGCTCGCATAAGCTTTATCATTGGACACGTACGTGTGAGAACATACGTTCGGGTTGATGTTATTGTTATCAAGGGGCGATTCGATACAATGTTCGCGTGAAATAAGGAATTACTCGGTCTGCTTGGTGTAATCGTGCAGGCTTGATTGTAAATTCTAATGGGAACGATTACGTCGAAGGAAAAGAAAAAGTTGGTAAATCAGATGCTACATTGAAAAGTTCGTTCTCAAAATAAAGAACCTTCCTCTCGCTTCGTTCCCACGAATGAACCGTGCCGCGTGATTCATGTAACTGGAACGGATCATAGCTCTTTCCTTAAGCAAGGTATGAAAAAAGTGATAGAGAAGAAGTTGGTGCTGGTAGTGGTGAATGATCACAGTTCTTTAAGCTTCCTTTCTTTTGGGATTCGTAACTTCTTCCTTCTAAATACGTTCATTTTCGCTTCGCTATTAACTATTACTTATTTTTATTAAGAATTTTTTATTCAATTTAGCAAGGATTATACCCTTTCCTCTACCACAAAGTAGGTAACACTTTTTTTTCTCATTTTTTTTTTTTTCTTTTAACTCCGTGTACTAAACGGAGACCAAATATTCACCTCCTGCAATATTTCATCCTTATCCGCATAAAAAAGGAAGAGTAAAACAAGCGTAAAACATTTCCATCTCTTCGCACATGCGTTCAGCGGTAGCCACCAATCACGAGCAACCAACCGAGCCACGTATCGCGGTTTGCTCCTTTTCTCGCGGCAGCTTCACGAATCATGTCCAGTGGCGCACGCGAGCCGGACACAGGCGTGTCGCGTGGCTCACGATCAGCCAGGCAGCTCCGTAAAGCCTTGCACACGCGGTATACGTAGTAGCCGAGTGCTCGGTGAATCGAATACGCGAAACCGAACGCGACTACTACACCCGTTCCCCTCTCCAGGCGAGTGCGTGCACGCGCCTGTGTGCAAGCTGGCGCTACGCGTGCACCGGCAGGGCCGAGCACAGACCGCAATCCAACCGACGTACAACATGTTTATGTATCGCAGGCAACATTAACATTGCAATTTATGCGCGCTTTAACTGGCCCGCAGCCCTTCCAACCGGCCCTCGCCCTCTCCGCCTCTGGTTGGCCCGCTTAACACGACCGCGAATTTACCAACGCGGTTCGACGTACAAGTTCACTCACCGCAGGAGGGCCGATATCTCTGGTCCCTCGTCGCCACGGTTTCCCATCCTTCCTTCGTGTGTCTCCTAGCAAGAGCTTTCGTCGACCCGACACTATTTATATTTTCGTCGATCGTTACTTATTGTTTCCGGTCGTCGCGGGCGCCAACTTACGATCCGTCCGCTTATTAAATTTGGGGGAACGACCGGCGTGCTTGCCGCTCGAAATGGAACGTTAGTTCTAGCGGTGCATCGCGTTGCTGGACGTTTTATTGCTCGTTCGTGAAGTTAGGAATAGCTGTGTTTGTATGCGAATAGTGGTACTTCGGGTGAGTTTAGAGGCGTGCTTGCATTCAGGACAGGGGAATGGATAGGGGTGGGAGTTGAGATTCGAGGCCTCAGGCACGTCGGAATTCTCTGTTGTCGATAACTCTCTCCGATTTGGTCGCTCGAAAATTACTGATCTCTCGTTCTGTTTTATCAACGCGTCAATTTTAAAATCTCCGACGATGGCAAAAACTTAAAAAAATCTGTATCCCGTTCTTAAACCACTTAACTACCACATCCTTCGCAATCCCGTGGTAAGTTTGCCAAACGATTCCCATCATTAGAGCCAGAGAGTTACGATAAATTTCAATCTCCATCCAAGGCTCGTAAGAACGCCTCGCACCTTCCCTCCTCTGGCGTGGTTCGACAAAAACGCGAGCCCGCCCACTCCATTAAACATTCCACCGGGCAGGCGTAGATTTATTTCTTTCTAAAACTGTTACGTGTATCGCGGCTACGCGGAGAGGCCGAGCCGCGTAACCAGACCGAAACGCCGACCCCATCTATCTTCGCGTTCTTGGTGCTCGCTCGCGGCGGAGTTTCAGCCAGGGGGTGCGAAATACGTTTCGTAGACGCGGCCTCGGGCTCGATTTCACGAACGAGTACCTAAAAGCCTTTCTCGCCCGGAACTCTTGCCGGATACTTTGCAAGTTTCTCGGCCTGTTTACCTGACGCGAGGGTGACTCTGTATCCGAAGTCAATGGAATGGAAAGCAAGCCGAGCAGAAACCGTGGCCATGGTTTAAATGCGCGGCGCGAGGGGTCGAGGCTTGTAGAAGCGAAACGGCAGGCATCGCGAGGGATACGTTGCTGGTAGCGCTGTTTTTATCGGTCGTCCCGAATGGGCAGAGCCTGTTACCGCCGCGAGAATTATGGTCTCGGATGTAAACACGTGTTTCCACCTCGCACCAACGATAAATAGGAAGGAAGTATCGATTTTCTGCCACGGAGACGAGAAACGCGCACCGTCAAAGTCAACCGCTCGATTCGTTTGGATACGCTTCGTGTCTGCTGGTTGATATACCTCGTTTGGAATCAATTGGTCGGTTAAGAGCGTCGAGAAGATTTCCTCTTCGCTTCGTCGCTTGTTTCTCATCATATTTTCTTTTCGCCAAGCCTATTTCAAGCAAGTTCTTTTATTGGAAATTGGTAATCGATAGATCGTTCGCATTAGAGGAAGCGACCTCTTACGGTAAACTGATTTTGAACGAATTATTGAGAAGTTCCTGGTATCGCGATCGACAGGCTCGACGGTCGGTTCACTTTTTTGCTAAACCGCTGTCTCATCGTCAATTATGTTTAATCGAGAACCGTCGAAAGGAAGGCGAAAGATAAACGACGCCGAAGGCATTAAACAAAACAGATTTCAACGTGTACGCATACTCACATATGTCTATAGTTCGTCCTCCGCAGAAACAGAGGATCAATAGGTAGAAGATGAGGCACGTCTGCAGGTAGTCCATGGTGGCGTCGATGGATGGTCCGCTATCCAGTGGTCATCGAACTCTCATAACCGTATCTACAAAAACACCAAGAGGCAAATCAGTAACTGGCTCGCCACCGCTACAGGAAACTGGCACAAAGAACAAAATGGCGCACGGCAAAAAATCGAAATCGTTATGAAATCATGCGTACGTTAATGCCAGTTCTCCGCAGCTGGAAGAAAGCAATTAAACGTGAGTTCTCGGGAACCGGCGAAAGACGCGATGGGGTACGAGGAACGTGGAACGAGAGGACTATGGTGAACGTAGAAAAACAAGCTGGAAGCGGCCGTTTCGGCCTCCCTGTGCTTTTCGCCGGGGTGAAATGGCGCGGCTCTCGCACCGGACAGATATACGACCGGTACAGCAGCCACGGACAAAGAGCTACATTCACGCCAGCAGCCATTACGCGTCATTATCGAGATTAGGATCGGGAGTTCGGACGGTAGAAAGAGAGGCGGAGTGGCAAAGTGGAAAAGAAGAAGAGGGAAAAAGAGCTGGAATAGCGAGAGATAACAGGAGCGAGAAAGAACGTACGAAGAACGCTGTGGGGCCCTTTGGCTGGTTGTTCTTCTCTGCAACGAGGGGGCGAACTCGTGTGTACCGGATGGCGATGGGGCTATAGGAGGGTGAGCCATGCGAGGGAGCCAAGGGGTAGAGGAGGACGAAGAGAAGGACTGTACTTTATTCACCGTGGTGCCGTCGTGGCGCGTACCGGAGAAAAAAGCAAGGAGGGATCCTACCGGAGAGAGCATAGGCGAGCTTTCACTTTTTGGCTAATTAACGGCAGTTTCTTCGACTACCGACTACTTTGCGATGCTTATCTGGCAAGTTTAGGGACCCCCTTCGTCCGTAGCTCGTTATTCAACGACCCATGAAAAAATCCCAGCTCGATGACGCGTTTCTTGCTTTCTTCTATGGCTCTTTCTACCTTATATCGGGCTGCCATCGCGAATAATCCTGGCTTGCTCCGTGACCAACGCTGAAGACACGAATTCCACGGATGATTCTTTGGATATCGTTCAAAGATCGTGGAAAAGGGTAAACCGTGTGAGTTTAATGAAATCGTCGTCCAGAGATCGAGAGGGCGATCGTTTCCGAGGGATCGGCCGGAGAATCTTTAGCCCTTTCGATGCAAACGTGCGCGCCTGTATGTGTGTCGGCCATTCGGGAATGGTATTCTACTTAAACGGTAAATGGGGAAATTCCATCAAGATTTGGTGAATGCGACTGCGACAGCTCCATAGAGGCGCATAATCGATTAAGTGGCTGAATCGGATTATCCGACCGGCAATTAAGATACCATTCAGCATGAAGCGGTTACGTCGGTACCGGTGTCGGGGATAACACGATCACAATGCGGAGGATCGATTAGTCGACACAGTAATTAAGGTCATAGGGTGCATCCAAGCTCGAGTTACTCGAGTCGGTGCAACGGACCGTGTCGGAGACTCGCGCACTCGTTCGGTTCGTGGACTGCTTGAATTCACCGTGACGCGCGATTAATCATTGGTCACGGGCACAGGATCTAGTAGAACGCTTCGTACTTAACGTACCTTTCGACTTTCGCCAATTTAATATTTATATCGTCTGTCTGATTTTCGTGTTACCAATCGCGTCAGCGCCAGACGACCGTGGGATCGCTTAGAGAGAAATTCTTTAATTCGGTGGAAAACTTTTCAACCCAATCTAGTAACCACGGACAAAAATAACGCGAACCTAGAAATTACTGGGAATTCGTAAGAGTTTCGTCTGCTTTATATAAATTTTGATCGCGAACCTATATCTAGAGACCGATCGAGGTCGCAAAGGGGTGAGCTTATAGTTATAGTTGCTAGTTGGAACGGCACGGTTCCCGCTATTTCCAGCATTGGCGCCGACGTAACGTCTCCTGTAAATCTCGCCGCGATACGGCCTGGAAACGAAGAAATCACGTGGATTTAGTGGCCCGTTTGTTCGAGGTTCGTACGGATACGCACACAGCCATCTTTCATCCACTGAAACACCACCTTCGGGCCGGCGACTTTTACCACGAGTCGCCACACAAAGTGCCCTTGTACGTACACTGGACGCTCGATTTCCACGGTATTCGCCTTTTCCTTCCCTTTAAATAACTCATCGTTCATCCGGCCGACTCTTCCTTTTAACGTGTTCGACGTTCTTCTGCTAGCCGCGCTTTGATTTATAGCGCGACCGAACAAAGAAGTTGGTTTTTCGAGGGTAACTAAATTAAATCCGAGGAATGACCTTTCTTCTGTCCATGAGATTTTCTTGCGTTGAAAATCCATCGAATACACGCCATATTCTTTGTGTTTCGCCTTTAGACCGTAATAAGACTTCGCATAGACGAGTTTCGTGAGTCTGGTTCCAGTAATTTGTACGCAATTAAAATGGAGGCGAGTTTCGCCGCTCGAGATCGTTCGCACGGTCGTTTTGCAGAACAGTCGCGATTTTCTTGAAAAGACACGCTCCCGTAATGGAGGCGACCGAGGAAGGGGACCGAGAAAAAAGTACCAGAACTGGCGTACAGGCATATAAACGAGCAAGCAGTTTCCCACACTACAGACGTTTCTGGATCGTTAACCGGGACTCGTCGAGAAACTCTCGACCGCGGGTGAAAAATTTGTATCCAAACTAGTTTCCCTCCACCCTCGAGCGAGTAGTTTCACCCGGTGAAAAGTATAACGCTCCCGTCGCCGCCGATAAATCCTAAAACGTTGGACATCCCGTTAGAAATCGCAAGTTTTTTAATCATATCCAACTGCCACGAAAATTGTCGGCAATCGCGTTTAACGTTACACCCGAATTGGCACAGAAAAACCTATATAACTGGGGACATTTTCCGATTCGATAATTCCGCCTTCGGTGAAAGTTCTTGAGTTACCAGGGGATTGTACGTTCATTGTGGCGAGACGAAACTACCCCACGAAGTTCGTGAAACTTTTATTTTCCTCGATATGTCTCATTAACTGCGATAGATAGAGGAAGCTTCTCGAATTGCGACCAGGTAAATTTAATCTTTGACGGGTAAAGCGAGGTTAAAATAATCTTTTGTAGTTTTTATCCAGGAACTTTGCTTGACATTCTACTTCTGCTCTACCGTTAAATTAGAATTGAAATATTTTTCTCTAATAAATCGACTTTCGCGTAAACAACTCTAACCAGAAACGGATGAATGAGTTTATCCATAATTAAATTATTTCTAAATTCCATCTTCTTTAATATTCTATCAAATCTTAACACTTTAGGAAACAACGAACCTAATTTATTTGAGTTCCAAAAGAACTAAAATACTCCCTGATCGATACCTATCCGCCCAACGAGCCAATAATAAAAATAAACGAGAAACTAACCACTTTTGAAGAAGCACGCTAGAATTAGCGTATCATTCCCGCCCCAGGTTCTCGCGCGACTAATGGCTGCCGGATCGTTAAGTGGCGGCGGGCGAAAACGAGATCCTCGAGTTCGCTCGAGAAAACTCGCGTTAGCGGTGGTGTTTCCAGGTTTTCCACGGCGGGAAAACACTCGCTTTCTAGCTCGTGGGGATTTACGAGGCTTCAGGAAGGAAGTGGTCACGCGTGCCGCTCAAAGAGCAGTCATTTTCATCTCGCGTAAATTTGCGCGTAAATTTGCTAGCAAATTCGCGGAAGAACATGATTCGTGGGTGCGTCTGTGCGTTTCGACTGGGGAAAGAGAAAGAGGGGAGGAGAAAGTGAGTGGCCAGGCAAATTAAAACTCGACGAAGTCGTCCTCGCGTAATTGTCGGAGCGAGTCGCGACTTATTTTCGTAGACCCTCTCCTGGCGACGCCGACGTCGACGAACGGAGGGAAAGAGAAAGAGAAATCGCGACGCGGGTGGGTCCGCGAGCCATCGCTTTAATAGTGGAACGCCGCGGAAGGTGGAAACACGTGTGCACGCGCTGCAAGACCTCTTTTCGTTTCCCTTCGCGCGTCTCCCTTGCTGCTGCCAGCAAACTTTTGCGACTAATTCGAGGCTTCTCGATGAGAGCGACTCTGGAGGCTCTACATTCTATACCCTTTTAGATAGGGGAAGTAGATCTAGGCGATTAGAATAAGTGCTGTATTGGAAAAGGTTGGATTTAGAATACATGGTGAGATTTGGAACAGGATTTTCTCTAGTTAGGGTGGAGGTTTAAGAATTAATTTTTCAGTTACTTTCGTTTCTTTTTGTAAATTTCAAGATATAACAGTTTATTCGAACTGCTGTGTATAACGTTTCTTGACCCAAAGTTTTCAGACCACTTTGGAGAAGTAAAAGGACGATGAATTGAATAAAGTACTAATTGCACGGTTTAATTTTCAATTTCAAAGCCAAGAATATGTTGTCTTCCAATTTATTTGCAATCGTTGGACCAAGAATTCAATCTGGTTAATTCCATTTGTACAGTTTCGTACAGTTTCAAGTGCATACATTCCTCTTAAGGGAGTACCACTTTGACGACGTCGTCAAAATTCAGATTGGACAAACCGAGGGAGAGAGAGATAGCACGAGGGAAAGCAAAATGGACGCGTCGGCTGGATTTCCCTAGGACGCAAATAGCATTTCCACGGAGTACCGACGGCGGTCAACCGAGTCACTTACGCTTTACAGTATCTTGCCGGAAATGCAACGAGCTCTCCTTGGTGTACCTACGTCGGAGGATGTCGCCTCCAAGAGATGTACAAACAGGTTTTACGGCCAGCCTTTCCGCGAAATCAGAAGCAACATCGTACGTCCCGGACGTATGCCGTTTGCTTCGAACAGGATCCATAAAATTTACACAAGTCCCCTGTCTCCGTTCGGCCGTCGGGCATCCGGCGAATTTCCTTCCCGAGATAGCAGCTGAAACCGTTGTCCAACTCGTGTAACAAACGTCCAAGCAATTCTTAGTATTGTCAATCACCGTTGTTGCGAAAAAGCAATCAGAGAACTTCGCAGCATTTGGTTGCGTCGCAAACCGTGGTGTTACAAAGTGTTCCGTCTAAGAGGAGCTTAAAGCCATCCTTCTATCCCTTCTTCTGCTAAAAATGCTTATCAGTAGCAAGACTAAGGAACGATTCACCCGGAGGTTCAGGCATCCGTCATGAAGAAACCTCTTCCGCGAGCACGCGGCGAATCGCTTTGATCGGATGCCGGACAGTTCACAAATGGCCACGATCGAGCATTCTTGTGCGCATCGGCGTTGGGAACGCGCGAAAAAGGGAGAAGCGCTCGGAGCATGGCTAATTACGAGGGCTCCGTTTGACTACCGTGTGCTGTTGGCGCGGCGGACGCTGCTGGCGCTGATGTTTATCTTCGAACGCGAGCGATGGGAGCCCAAGATGGCAGTGCATCTCCCATTTATTCAACGCGAGAAACCGGTACGCTCCTGCCGGTAGGACGAGAGTAAACGGCTCGAGCCTCGGGATATCTGCGTCTCGTTTCAGTCGTTCTCGTCGTCGCCGACTTATACGCACCACGCGTTCCTCGCGAACGCTTTGGAGCCGGTTTCGTATTAATTTCGAGCGGTTTCGTAGCTTCAGGTGAACACTTTGTCTTCCATCGGCGCGTATACTGTTTCGAGCAGGCTGAAACAGCTCGCACCCTGAGCGCGACATAGCCCTCGGCGACGAGGAGTCGAGACTGTGCGCGGATTTAACGACATCATGCCGGTATCTAAATCAGATTCAAGGTGGTCACCCGGCTATTCGTGGGTAGAACGATCATTGGTTCGTTTAGTATCGATCGCCTTCGTGCTTTCGGTTTTTTCGCCCCCTCTGACTCGCAGCAATCTTGTCTTGTAGAAATATCGTAACAGGGAAGCTTCTACGAGTGGCAGGAACATGATACTAAAAGTGGTTCGAGACGAAAGAGAAGTTTGCCTTATCATTGTCTTATCGAGTAAGAGAAACCGAAAATATGATAAAATGGTTCAACGGAACATTCCTCCCTGAAAATACTTTACAAAATCCCTCGAATGCAAATCAGCTTGTTCTTCTCGATCTTACATCCTTGCAAAATCCATCTCACGATCCTCCGAACAGTCATCCCATCCCTCGGTAACAGACAGCTTAAAATACAGTCCAGAGGAGCACAATGCCAAATAAAAAGTGACACGATCGCGTTACAATGGCTGGCGTAGAAACGTCCCTCTCCTCTTCTTGTTCCTGTAGAAACGTTCTCCGGGCCCGGACTCGTAAAAATCCATTATTCCAGCGTTCGAATCTTGTTCGCTGTCAGGGAAGGTATTCCAGGAGGATCGAGAGCGGTCGAAGCGCCCGTGGCGTTCCTCTCGTTAGGTCGCCGCTACCACGACGGGGGGTGCCGTTCATAACTCAGCCGAAATATTCGCCTACATTCTGCGCATCCCCGGTACGATGCTTACGATGCACGTAGAACGCTTTGGGCCAACTTTATCCGAGCATACCGCACTGCCTTGCTCGCTAAGTAGCGTGTCCCCGCTCGTTCATGTACGCGGCCAGAGTTCGGTTTTAGTCCTCCAGATACGACACGCACATGGTGTGACGTACAATATCGTAACCGACCAAGGTTGACCCTGGGAACCCAGGTGGAGGAACAGAAGGCCGCGAGGCAGGGAGAAGGTGGCGGTGTTGGCAGTAGGAGAAGTAGAAGGGTTGGCTGGCGTCGGCCCTCTGAAAGAGGGTCCGTTGGGGAGGCGGTCGGTGTAGCAGGGCCATGAATTATGCAGTTCGCCGGGGGCTAGGGCCTCGCACGATAGAAGAGGAGAATGCCACGAGGGGAGACGATGGAACGTTCGCGTTATTCGAGGTGGTAACGAGCGAGAGAAAGAAAGAGAGATGGATAGAAAGGTGGGTGCGCACCTATACGCGGTCCAGAACCACTTTACCCTTCTCTGCCTCCTCCACCTTCTCCCCTCTCGACCCTCCACCTGAATTTCTACGTCACCACCGTCCTCCACCTTCAACGACGACGCCTCCTCCACAGTCGCTACGCCGACACTTTAGCAAGGGCCGATTGAAATTTTCATACCGACACGTCTGCCATTCGAGTTTATGTTCCGAACAAGTGAAACGCCGCACTCCACCGGCGTCCCTACCCTTCGTTCTCTGCTGTTTTTTTCGTTTTCGATTCAAGCGTTTCTTTTTGTTCATCTTCTTCGTAGTTGTATTTAGCTGCGAGGGGCCCGTCTACATTGGCCTTCTACCCACTTTTTTTAGTCCGCTTTTTCTGCTTCTTACCGTTTCTTCTCGCTGTTCGAGCAGAGGGATGGAACGATAACCACTCGCTGGATACGTGTCGATATTTCTTGAGTGCACTTTGGTTTTCTGCCTTTTCACGTAGATTGCCTGTGCCGGTTCCTCGACGAATGTCGCACGATGGAGGAAGCGATCGATTCTGAGCCGACTCCAGCGACTTGTTGAGGATGCCTGCTTTGCTGGAAATTCCAGGTACCGGTCTCTTTGTGCTGATACACATTTTGTAAGTTGCGGTACGGTTTACTTCTACCGAACTTTTTGAAAAAAAAGTTACCACCGATCAAACATCGATATTCCGATTCTCCAACGAGCATAAGTAAATTGGATTCGTGCGATTGGATGAACTGGCTTCGATTTAGCTTCCCGACCTTCATTTCCCACCTCTTCTAATTACTTCTCGCGCATAAAATATGAGCAGTGAATATCCTCGAAAGTAGGATTCCCTTTGCCACCTTTCCATGCAGATTTCATCGGCTGCCTGCTAGAAGCATTAACGAAAGCTCGATTGGCCGAGGAATCTGCAGTCGAGCAGCGAACGGTCCAGACGAAATGGAGAGCCTCAGCAATTGGATGGAGCTCGACACTCCATTGGGAATGGATATCGAGAACAATGCGTATTGCTGACAAGGCGGCGTCCAAGTGACGTTCCAACCAGGCTAGAGCTTCGTTTTATTTCACAATTCATCCCCAAGGGGAAACGGTACAGAGCATTAGCTTTTGACGCAAATTAATTATCGATTAACAGCTTGCTGGCTCCTCTTCGCTCAATTAATCAGCGACTCGAGACAGAGAAAGAGAGAGAGAGAGAGAGAGGCTCGATTGCTCTTTTACAAGGTAATTAAATCTGCCGAGCAATTAACGTTACCTGACGCCAATTCCTTGGACCACGACGGCGACGTGCGTGTTTCTACGTCGGGAAAAAAGGAAACGAGAAATCGAATGTACACGCATCCCCCTAGCAGACTGAGTTACAGCGCAATAAAAGATCTTGGCAAGACGAATTAACGACTGACCCATCCGCCGATAGTTTTCGTTTTCGTTTCGTAGGACACGCGGACAGTCGTGTCACAGTTGGCCACTCGATTCTTCGTCTCGTGTCTCGACGACGTGTCCTTATTTCAGGCGGCGCGCGGATTTACGAGCAGTCGTTACCGCCATTCGCCAACACGATAATCAGATTACACGAAGCGAGGATTCGAGATCAACGTCGAACTTTTAGCCGGTGCAATAAACACTCTGGGCGCTGTCTGTCGCGACGATGATTACGACGACGACATCGCATTTCTTTGACGCTGAATTCAACTTTTTTAATACGGCTCGCCGCTTCAAAGGCTATAAAAAATGCGCTCGTGACAAGTATCACCGCGGGGCGAAAAGGAAAATATTGTTTCGCTGTGTTCGTTTTTAACGCCAACCCCACCCGTGGACTGCACTCGTGGGTGAACGCCACAAGAAACTCAGAATAGTCGCAGAAATACGCAGCTGACGCTCGCAAATTAGCTCGCGGCGAATCACACTGCAAAGCAAACTTTCCGAACTCGTGAAACGATGCCACGGGATGCTCGGTCCCGATCCGTGATAGAAACGTCGCGAGAAGGAATTATTCGCTCGTTATCTGCTTTCTCATCGATAATGCATCCTGGAGTAATCTCTGTTCGAAAACTCGCATTCCGCCCCGGAAGATGTACCGAGGTTGCTCGAGTATCTATCTACCTCTCGATGGGATGGAAAGGCATGGGGGAATTATCGTACGAACTACGCGGAACTCCGTGATGTTTCTTTAGTCGATGTGATTAAAGAAACGACGTCTAACGACGCTGTAAAGTTCCGTATTTTAATGATGGTATTATAAAGATGTTTAACAACATACTTCTTTAAATGGAATTCCTTGTCCCTTTTATGGTAATGATTATATGAATAAGGTATGGTAATATTGTTTGCTTTACGATCTTTAATTGGAGACGAGCGAACTTCTATAAACTCGAATAAATTTTTTTAAATAACTTTATTACACGATAGAAGTAATACAGCTCGAGAGATTGTAATTAACTCTGTCGCCATTATTGTGTCATTTTACACCATTTTTCTCAGATTTACAAATTTTTTTTTAACGGAACAGGAACGTATTTAGATCGAGAAAACTTAATTGACGGAGGTAGCAGAGTAAGATGTAGATAAATGGCATGCAAAATGAACTGGGTTCAACAATTATTATTTACCAAGCTAGCAACTCTTTCGAGACAACAAGATAAATATGAAGTCGTTTGAAAAATTGAACAGCCAAAGAAATTTAATCCCCTGTTTGCGTTATCGTGACAAGTGTACTCCGATCGACCGACGAGCACCTATCGATTGTCCAGGAATTATTACCCGCCGCGATGACAAAGAAGATAGCCTCGAACTGGTTTGTACGCGTGTTTCTTGGCGGCGATTAATTATCGAGGAACAACGCGAGGCTGGATCGCGATCGCGTGCACGTACACGAGGGATCGAAAAAAGTCGAAGCCTATCTCGTCGACCTGCTTTTATTCGGATGCTTCCCTCCTCAGCGGCGGGTGCCCCCTGCAGCCATTTTGTCCTCATAAATCGTTTATTCATGTTTAATGCAATCCGCTATACCGACCGCCGCCGAAAGTTTTCGAAGCTCTCAGACGGAAATCGTGGATCCGACGTGGGGAAACGGTGGTTGGAGGCGCGGGAACTTCGAACAAGGGAATGCTTTTGCATCGATGCGAGGCCTGTAACCGGCTGAAAAAAGTCTCCAGAAACTGAAGAGTCGGATCCCGGTATCGAGAAGGGGCTTCTAGTCGTCTAACTATCGAAAGATCCCTTACTTTTATTTTTTGTAAGCGATAGCGTGAAACGAATCAAGGATAAAGTGGAAGTTGTAAATAGAAACGTATAAATTTGTAGAATTATTTTCGAAGAAAATTATGCGACACAGTTTTATTCTAATTTTGGTGTTTAATCGATAAGAGTGTTTCGTGAATTCATCCGGTAATAGGAACGGTTGCGAACTCTGATTTATCCAACGTTCGCTGTCATAAATAAGACGAATCAGCGCAATTTCGTGCAGCTAAAGCACACAGCGGCGCACGAAACGTATTTACCTTCGTGATCCGGGATAAGTACGTCGCGGTGGAATAATTAGTTTGACCCAGAAGAAAAGGGGTCGACGATTCGGGTTTCGTGAAGGAGGACAAGGCCTGGTAATTCAATATGTAGCTCTGTAAAGAAACTACGCGAACCTTTGTCGCCGTTCCGTGTAATTGTCGGACTCGGGCTCCTTTCTATTTTCGTCTTTCCGCGCACGGGAAGAAATGTCCAATTTTTACGGACGATTTGTCGCGTTCGATCGTTTCCCGGTGGTAGGACCGGGAAAGTCAGGATGTGGCTCGCGATTCAAAGAACGATCTCTCCCTTAGTGCAAATACATGGTGCACGTGAGTCGGAGAAGCGGAAATTTGAGTAAAAAAAAAAAAAGAGATCCACCCGAGGAAAGGAGAAGTAAGAACGGACGATTCGAAGGTGGAAGAGAGAAATAAAGGAAGAGGGAGAAAGGGAGACGCGCACGAGTGGCTCTAATCCGTCCTTTAGCGAGCTTAAGCCCATCTTCGTGTACCGTGCCCGTGGAATACCGTTTAAGTGTCGTCCGTCTGGGGGTCCTTCGCTCGAGTAAATATTTAGGAATTTTTGAAGAGCTCCGAGTGCCTAAGAAAACAGTTTACTTCGTAGGAAAAGAGGGATCCTTCCCGGGAGAGGCAGAACGCGCCGAGACTGGAGCAGTTTTCTACTAGAATTCTCCTACCACTCCCCGCGATCAAACACGGCGCAATCGTATACGTCAACCGTGGAAAGATGTAAAAAAAAAAGAAAGAAAGAAAAAATAGAGAGAGGAAAATAAGCCAGAAACACGAGACCGAGCTTCATTTCGAAATTGCCGAGCCTTTGTTCCGCGACTAAATGCGTTAAGCGCCGTTTTATTTGATCCTGGTCTGCGTACCCTCGCTCTCGCGGACTTCATCGAGTTTCTGTATTATTTCGCGCATTGCGCTGAAAAGCAGCTAGAACGAACCCGGGAACTGATGCTAACAGGATTTAATAAGCTGCGTATATGGAACTCACTGTTCCGACGATCGCGTTAAGGTTTCGCCATGTATAGGGGTTGAACAGCTCAAATTGGTGCGCTCACCTGTAACAGAAAAGGGAAAACTCATATTACCATTTAATTGCTTAATGAAAAATCCTCGAACGTGTACGCGATGCAAAAAACAGGAGTAATCAGCAATTTGCTAATTCAATTTCCTAAATTCTCAAAAATGCGCGATCAAGAGCGTTTCATTTAGTATCAAACGCTTCAATTATATCGTGCCTTCGCTAATTTCATCCGAATCTGCCAAAATTTTAACCCGGCGTATTCTCATTTTCGTCGACGTTGATCGATATCTCGCTACGAACGACGATTATTAATACAACATCTGACGCGTCTCGCACGTACCATCGAGTCGCAACGTTGAACGGACCGCACGACGATAATGACAATAATGCGACGTACAATAAGACGTCCTCTGGCGTTTTAATGAGAAAAGGAGCACGGAGGGCCCGAGCTCGTTACACCGTACCACCCCTTAAGGAACGGCTACGGGGTGGTGAAGAATGATGGGATGCGTGCGACCGTTCGGCGCGGCCCGATCGTTAAGCCTACGAAACGCTCGGTAAATTCGTGCGTGACTTTATTTCTGGGACGCCAAGACGTTTCACGTTAACGTGTTCCAACATCATTCGAATGTTTTACGATGCCTAATGGGGGAAATAAAAGAATCCTTACGACGTATCGTTGTTATCCTCGTTATAATTCTCTCCGCTCAAAAGCGTGTGCAGGAATATAGATACACGTTACGGTTGGTTAAATCGTATTAATTTTCATCAAATTAATTTGATCAAAAACGAAACTGTACGACACGATACAATTGGGAAATTACAGCAAGACAATGTTGCAAAATACAAATCAGTGATTCGTTGTTTATGGGACATGGGAGCATATTTTTTGTACACTTTAGTATCAGTTTGTGTAAGCTGAACAATAAAAAGAGAAAGGGGTAACTGGTCAAACGTTCACCGCTTGAATTGGCTAATGAACGTTTAGATTGGATCGCGAAACGTATCGCGGCGCCAAGAATAATTAAAATAGCGATAGCCTGCGCCTCGAAATAACGTTGACAATTAGTCTGGCTTTAATTTGGTAAAATTGCGATTCAAACTTTCATTAGGGGGCCCGGAGCGGCGGTGGCGAGAAACGCTGGCGTGGGTGGGGGCGGAAGAGGTCAAGCGCATCAGCGAGCCAGAATCATCGGACGACCCGGCGCGAGGAGCAACAGCAATAAACGCTTAATTACATGCGATAAGTAATTAAAGTGATTAAAGTTTATAATGTGATACGTGCAATTAGTAACGCCGCTGGTGTAATCGGGATTCAGCGTCGACGAGTGTATCGCGGAACGTAGCCGAACCGCGTCTATAAAATTTATAATAACGCCGGTGACGTTTAACGAGCTCGGGGTTGCGAAGCCGCGACCAGAAGATTCAAATTTCATTTCCACGTGTATCCCGACCAGAAAGGGATGATAATTAATCAAATTCACGCACGTGTAACGCAAAGCACTGCGAGGTTCGCCTTAACGAAACGAATCCTGTCGTTCCATGTTCAGCCTCGAATGTTCTGCCTTAAATGAGCGAATATGGAGGGAAAGAAAAACGCGAAACGACAACATCGTCTTAGAAGGATGAGCTAGAAGAGGATAAGAAGTATGGAAGGAAAGGAAAACGAACGATTCCCGAAGCTTATTGCGATGCAGATATTCGAACCGTTTCGAGGGAGAGTCGAAGCACCCGGCTGTGCGTAGAACCGGCTGCACAAGGCGAGACGTTTTTATCGCGGATTTCGAGCGACTACGGGGACGTCGTTTTCTGCTGCCCGTCTTCGTGCTCGTCTTCGTTGTCGTCGCAGGTAGTCGGTACGTGCGTGCATCCTCAATGAGAGACGTGCGCCCGTTGAATAATGCTGAGAATTCGGGGAAGAAGAAAATAAAGGTTAGGCAGTGGTAACGGCGAATACGACGAGAGAACGTCCGACAGAAGGGAGTAACAGGCGAATAATAAAAGGAGCGGAGAAAATGAACGAGACACCGCAGGCGGGAGCGAGAAAGGATAAGTCACATGGTTACCAAACCAGCCGGCGTCTCAATGAACCCCCTCGAGCAACCTCGTTAAAGCGGATCCTGCGACACAGAGCGACGATGTTAAAACCGCCGGCGTCGTCTGTTCATCGTTGTCATTGTCGTTGTAGTCGTCGTTGTGTTTCGCGTAACCGCGGATGCGAACTACGTGCTGTCCTGCGACGGAAAGTTCGCCGTCTGGTGAACGTGACGAATTGGTTGTTGCTTCGTGACGGATGTGTGATTACGAAATAGAATTATTCTTTGATTTCTTCCTCTTATTAGATCTAACCGTCTGAAATATGATTCTTGCGACATTTCTGCTAGTCTATGAGACTGAAATATAAGTTCAGTTGGGTGGGTAAAGTTTGAGGTTTACAGAACTTTCTGCTCGGGCTCGGTCTCTATGTTGTACAAAAATACAGATGCAACACAGTACGTGAAAAATATGACAACCAGCGTAAAAGATAGAACCAGTAGAAAACACTGGTCTACGTGCAACTTGGGGAATTTCGTTACTAGAACAACTTCGCAATTCCAGTCCGTGGAGAAATGGCAGCGCGTAAAGTATCGGAACTTACGGAAAGTTCGATAACCTGACAGGGAATATACGATCACAGAGACATCCGAAATTTTCTGGAACGGCCACCATAACGCTACAGGACAAACAGTTTTAAGACAACCAGCCAGTTTATAACCGATACCGTGGCACAGTCGTAAAAAAAACACCAGCTGCTAGAGCAAGACTCGCGTTCTAACTCTTCGAAAAATCGTGCCACCAGCCACGGTTACGAATACCGTCACGAACGTTGTGGTTTCCTCTCTTTCTTTTCCCTTGCAGCCCCATTTTGGTCCAACTTTCCCCGAGGTCCTCCCACCACGGTTATATTTACCGACATAATAAATTTCGAGTCAGATTCGAGGCGAGAAGGCGGTCGCTGCGTTGCAGAGCTACCCGCGAATTGCGTTGCTCCTTTATCGAGGGCCGGTAAACAAGTTAAACCAGATTAGAAGAGCGCAGCGAGTAAACCGGTGCACTCGAAGATTTCTTGTTGGTGCACGCGCGTTGGTCTTTCCTTTCGCGCGTGTTCACTTCCGCCTCTGCTCCGTCGAAGGGTAAGAGAGAAAGAAAAGGACACGTCGGGTGAATTGTGGCGGGAAGGGGTTGGAAAAGCGACAGAGAGGGACGAGTACTTAAGAAAAGAGGACAAGGCGCTTCATCTTCTCGAGTGGGGCTCTTGGTTTCTTTTCTCTTCCTTGAATTTCCACCGGATTTGGACTTTCTTGTAAACAAGCTCGCGAAAGAATGCGTTATCTCCGGGAATGGGCGACGCTGTCGCGACTGGTGATCCTCCGCTTCGATTTTTCCCTCTGGCTTGGCTTACGACTTTTACGAGAAAAAAAAGAGACGAAGAAACGAGAAAGAAGAGAAGACGCGCGAGAGAAGAAATACAGAATCGAAGACGCAACGCGTCCGATTGCAAACGAAGCTCAATTTAATTCGATTCCATTGGTTGTTAGAAGAGGGTGACGACGTCATCGAGGGGGTTGTTTCGACGAAGCAAAGCCAAACCGTGGAGCCTAAGTTTCAACGCGATGATACACGAATGATTTAGTAAATAACGTTTCCAGGTAATCGAGCGAATAAAACGCGCGTTGCGATTAGGAAGACAATTTGCAGGGGCCGCTCTAAAATTGGAAGATACCGGCGGGAACGCTCATTGCCATAACAATGAGCCAACGGCACGCAACGATTCCCGTCACGGGGGATCAGCACGAGGAATCGTCGCGTCGGCGCGTTTCCACGTAGACCGAACGATCCTCGTCCATGCCGTCTAACGACCTTACAAATTGAACGGACGTAGCCGCGTACACGGGATCGGCTTAGCGAACTTCCTGAGTGCGCAGAAAACGTCCGACTGCGAAATGAATCGATTTCTCCACCGTTCTCTCAACGCCTCGATCCTGGTATATCGTGAAAGGAAGTTGCACCCAGTCACTTTCGTTTCTTGGCTTGTACCCACCATTGAAAACAGTGTACCAATATTAAAGAAAAAAGGAAGAAAATTAATCGAGCAATTGAAGGGTAGTAGCTACCTATTTAATCGATTATTTTTATCATGCGTCAATTGTTTACGTCAAAACGTTTAAATCAGGTAGAAAAGACCTGGAAGAATGTTAGAAACATACGATACATGCTCCATTGCTACCATCTATCACAGACAAAATTTTCCCACCGTTCATAAACGAAAAGAAGAAACTGCGCTGGTTGCAAACGAACTTGGTCACATTTACGGATCCGCAATATCAAAAGCGATACGCGTTTCGACCGATGCCTATGTACCCATCACATAGCTGCGCTCATACGTAACATCAAGATACACGTACGAGCGTATGTACTTGCATACTGAATGCACACATATCTGCGCGAACAATGGTCCGATCCAGGAGCATATAACGGCCGCCGTGCCTTACGGCGCGCTCTATGCGCCGGTGAATGACGAGCATTCGAGCGAATGGGACCAATCAGGCTGATTGGCCGACCGGTATTTACATTTCTGCGGGCAAGTCTGCCTCTGCAGCCTGCCTCGAGCATCGCCAGGAGATTCGGCCAGAGAATACGAGACTTCCTGCGACGATAGAACCGTGCAAACTGTCTAAAAGTCGCTGTGTCTAGACAACAGATACCAGATACCTCTTGTCGATCGATTATTACCGAAACCGAGGCACACTTTGTCGAGACGAATCGATTATTCAATCAAACGGTGTAACCTTTGCGACATCTTTCAGCGTCCTTTCGACCGACAATTTTAGTCCACGTTCGCTAGCCAGGTTCCAGATTTCGCGGTTTACGATCGGTTGAAGAAGCTGCTTTCGGGGAAAGTTGTACGCAGGAAGTTTGTCCTGGGGCTCGTTGCCGAAACTTGTCGGTATGTTGTGCGACGAGTTCTCCGAGGGAAAACTTTTTCGGTATCTCTGAGGATTCCCGGTATAGCGTTATACAGAGATGTTTACGATGTTCATGGTAGTTGAAATACTCATGAAAGTAGAGAAACAGTAAATCATAGTAAGACGTTCAGGTGAGCTAGTACTTGACGCTTCTTAATTTAGAATCTCGATACATCTCGCATGCTACCGTACTCGATGTTTCGATGGAGTTTAACAAGTTCCTCGATTCTTTCCGAACAAACAGAGAGACAACTGGAAAAAGAACGTTCCTTCTGCTCGCGACGAGAGTTCCAGTGAAACGCGAACCGTCTGTCGCGTCTCGCGTACTGCTGCCAACAATCACACGGTCGTTGCAAACGGATTCCAAAAAAGAACGATCGCGCGAGAGGCAGTCCCTTTGAGGCAGCACCGTCGGGCTAATAACAATCGCCCTCGAACCACCCTCGAGCAAGGCTCGACGCGTTTTATCTCGCTTCGAAAGGACCGGTACACGGCGGAAAGAACACGCGAGAGACGACCGTTTACGATACCCCCGGCGGAGAAACGTTCTGCTACGAGATTCGGAGTTAATTGCGCTGTCGCCGCCTCGTGGCGGCTAACACGGACGCTGTGTCTTCATCGAAGTTCAAAGCTCGTTCGAGCACGATGGATGAACGTGTAGCGTTGCAGCGACGCGGTGTCGCGTAACGCGAGCGATGCACCGGGACGAGCTAATTAATAAGTACGAGTAACAAGGAGCAGATGGAGCGATGGCAGAAAGTTGGGTAGCAGACCCCCTTGGCCACGCTCGGTCGACCGACTGGCTGCGACACACACCCACGCGCTGCCCATTATTGCGCACGTGTGGTCCGGATGGTCGCGTGCATGCTATTAGCAAAAAGGAGTGTCCCGAACACGTTACCGGTCCACACGGTAAAACAACTGTCCCCTTCTTTGCTACGACCTTTCCGAGCGGCGCGGCGGCCGTGAAAGGCGAGAATACACTCTCGAGCACCGGTTTCCGGTTCTGACGAGCAGCCACTTCTCTCTGTCCCTCTTTCGAAATGGCTTCGGTTTTATTTCGACTGGCTGTTCATTAGACCGCTAATTAACGCTTAGCGGCGGACGTGTTTGCATTCACGCCGTCCTGCTGTAGGAAGCCACTGCCTCGTTTCTTTTCTCGCGTTGAGCAGCAGCTGACCTATTATGGTCATTCGTGTGAAGCCTGAGGCTTTTTCGGTGATGTTACGGCTGACGATACGAGGAATAGGCAGGGGTCCACATTTTCTTCCGAAGGTGAGAATTGAAAGTCTCTATAAATATCTAGAGAATCCGTAGGCAATCATCTATTCAAACGAACCCTTTTCAACGTAATTCGGCTCCGAGGATCGGACGAGAATTTCATGTTTCTGTATATGTACGTGGCAGAGACACGTGGAGCGTGTGATTCTTCGATCGAACGAGCGTTCGTCAAGGACCGAGTTAATTGCGGGAATCTGGAAACAGAGGGAGAGCGGTGGAGCACGTTTTGGGTTGTTAACGCGTCGCGTAATATACCCGCGTCCGGTTTTAATAGCGACGTACGGAGTGGCCGTTTCGCGAACTCGCTGAATATATTCAGGGACAATGTTATTCCAGCTGGCCGCGTGGCCATATATCAGCAACGATTCTATGCGCGGTCGCGTGCGGAGTAATTACTTTTCGGTGCGCGCAGGCATCGCTCAAAAGGCAACATTTGCACGCGACACGGAACCGACGTGCAACGAAACGCACGCACGCACGCACGCACGTACACACGCGTGCACGAATAAATACGCACACGCGTTGCTTGTGGAAAGTATAAAAAAAAAAAGAAGAAAAAAAAAACGGAGGAAAAAAAGCATGCGGCTGCCACGTTTGGAGGATCGAGGGCGACAATGGCTTCCTGTTTCATCCCTGCGGGGCGTCCAGCTGTCTGTCTGGACTATGGTTGCACGAATGAATCGTCCTCCGACTCTATTGTGCCCGTTTTCCAGTTTTGCGTCGGGATTGTTGTCCGCCATGACATCTTCACCGACCGATCCTTCATCATTTTAGCGGACTGTTTTTCCTAGCCCTCTTCCCCTCTTTTATAAAAGTGACGCTTTTATTCGGCATCGTTGACTTTGGACGCTACCGTTGAAACCGTTCCATGAATTTATACTTCTGGTTAACTGTTTGACACTGGTTCGCGGAATTTTAGAGACACTTTTTAGCCCCGTTGAGGAACGAATCTAATAATGGTTTGTAAGGAATTAAAAGACAAGTGGTATAAAAAAAATATTAATATTCCTTGTAACTTCTGATACTTAAAAAAAAAAAAAAAAAAATCTGGCCCATAACTCAACGAATTAAAGAAGCACGCAACAGCCTACATTTGCGTTGTCGATCCTCCAAGGGGCTTCTTAAAAAGATAACGTATCGCCGCGCATTTTTACGACAGCTCTCTCTCCTTCACTGGGTCGATAGCTCCACGCCCCGGATAATCGAACGAGTATAGTCAGCGATATACCGGCGTCCCGAAGTCATCTTTCAAAGGCAACCCCGCGACTCGATCGGAGCCCGGGATCGCCGTATACGGGATGAGGTACGGCAAACGAGGTATTTCGAAAGGCTGGAACAGAGAGGCGTAGGCTGTTGCAGTTCGCGGACGCGTATATGTAATGACCTTACGCGGCGCTTTTTTACGATGCTTATCAAATGCAAATCCTTCTTTATTGCGATTGGTATTCTTATTAGGCTCCTTCTTTCTCCTCGCACCGCCATCATCTCTCTCCACAGTCCGCCACGGTTTCTTTCTTTTTTCCTCGACGTCTTTGCCCTTTCTGATCCCTTCCTCAGTCCCCTGTTTCCTTCTTCTTCGCACAGCAACTCGACTTTTTCCGCTGCTTCGCGAATAAGAGGATTTCAAACGTGACCGCAACCCCTGCCACATAACAAGATAGCTAAGAGAACGCGAACAACCACCTTTTAACTTCCCATTTGGATTACGCTGGCCGCGGTATGTTCGTGTTACATTATTTTTCGCGTCTGTTCGCGCTATTTCCTCGTCCCACGGTTGAAAACATTTGAAAAAAAAGGAAAAAAAAAAAAAGAAAAGGAAACAGAGCGAAAAATCCCCCGAGGGAGGAAAATAAGAAAGAAGCGGAAATGTGGCCAGGCGACACTGGCTTTTTCCGCCGCCATGGAATAAATATTACGTCGTTCTCCGCGGTTGCCACTCCAACCGAGAACATCTACTTCTTCCTAGGGTCTTCATTAAAAAGCGACCGCGGAACACGAAAACCGTCTACCTGTCTTTATTTCGTTCATCGTCCCTTGGAAGCTTATTTCAACATAGTCTGCCCGACCCCGTACAATTACGTCTCGTTATTTCTGACATCGACGCTCGTTTGAAACGTATTAAACGCCGCTTCCTCTTCCATCGGTACCTTTCCTTCCTACAAATCTGTCGGGTTGATGAAGAAAAGAATGATCTCTCGCGAACGATTCTCTCGAGAACAGAAACGTCGATCGAAACCAACCGTCTGACGATAATTCTCTTATATGATTGATCGATCGCGTAACAATAACGCGCGACAGAAAATGGAGCCCGTCGATTTATTTATCGAAAGCCATTCCATTGGTAACCTGGTCATGAATTATTCACTGCAATCCAGCGAAAGCATTCGTTTCAAACGTCAAACCAGCCACCTTACGCACCATATTGACTGGGACCACAGGAACTTCAAGTTTCTCTAGGAAATCGACCAACCACCTGCTACCTACTTCTGATTCCTGCTGAATTAACGTTAATAATTACAGATTTTATGAAAAACAACTTTGATCTGCAAAATTATGCCTCTCGTTGATCGCTGCTGTTGCGTCATCGAAAATAGGAAATATTGTCAATCAAAAGAAATCGGAAAAAGAGTAATAGCTATGTTTGCTGCCAAGATTCAATAGGTTTTGCCTTAAAATTTAGAGTATTCCAGCTACTATTAAAAGTAGTATATACCGGATGAATCACTTAACGTGGCCACCTTAAATTATTCCGTTGTTAGTAGACCGATTACAATTTTTTTTCTTCAAATAACAGTTCACACAGGCCTTCAAGATAATTATGCCGTATTTTTTTCTAGTCAATTTTTTTTTCTTGGTTTTCAAAGTCACGTTCGATTTTTTGTAAATAACGGTATACATACCCGGTACCATCCGTAATCGCTGCAAAAGAAGCAACGGAGAAGATCGTCTCAAGCAAGTAGAAGATCAGGAAATTGTTTCGATATGGTTGACGCTAATATCGCCACGAACGATTACACGAATCGCACCGATCGTTCGAGCGATCCAGTCAGCCGATTGATCCACGTCCGGGGACGATAACCGAGCAAAGAGGGAGTCAGAAAGGTATACATCGAGCATTTCGAGGAGACAGACGCTTTTTGGGGCCTCGTATCCGGCTGGAATTTCAGCCGCGTCTCTTTCCACCGAGCGACTCTCGTCCAGCGAGGGACAGAGGGGTTGTTTTCGTGCAAAGGCACGGAGTATCTGCGGTGTGCGGGCTGGTCGGTATCAAACTCCGCGTGCCTTGAATTCCCCCAGTAATTGCATCGCGTGGCGCCACACCAACGATTGCATTTTTGGCTCGCGTCACCGCGTAAATAGGAAAACTTGTGTTCACGACGCGATCCGCCAACCCCCGTGACTCTAGCGTCGCGTCTTCTTTCTCCCTTCGAGCATTTTTGAACGAGACACGCGAGGAGGATACGCGACAAGAACCACATCGTGGTTGTTTCATGGAAGTTACCTACCGTTTCTTGTCTTCGGTGTGTTAACGAGAACACCCATGCACCCTTGGCTCGAACGTTCGGTAGGACGAGACAAAGGTGAAGCCTGTTTCCCATTGTACCATGATTATAGGGTTCGTGCAAAGTCGAGGCGTTAATTGAGGTTTAAAGGCTGATCTACTCGGGAAGCTGGTTAGAAACGAGGTGTGAGGTGTTCGGGCTACGATTCACGTGGAAACTTTCTTTCCACTGTGATTCAGTCTCGTTTGCGCTTAGATAATTAAGAGCCAGACTATTGAGCTACGATTCGCTGGTTTTTTGTTCTGGTAACAAATTGCATTTTTTTGCTTGGTGATGAAATGTACTTTTATTTGATGAAGCGTAATGATTTTGAAATTCGTCAAAGTATTCTTTCCGATTTGAAATGTAATTGAATTGTATGGTAATAGTAATGTGTTAATAAATAGGATAAAGGGAATAGCAATTCGGGCGTAATCAAATAAATTTCACTCCACCCTACATGTACCGGAATATCTTTCCAGGGGTGCGAATTCTTTTCATGTCGAGGCTCGATTCGAGGTAGAATACGAATGGGGCAACACGACGAGAACGCGAAACAATATTCGATCGCACGTTCCCGAAGCACTTGGACGTGTAGAGACACGTGTTCATTTGAAACGGAACGCAACGTGAGATCCAGCAGCAGGATCGAGGGTAGAGAACGATGTGTCTCGAATTACTGGGCAAGCAGCACCGGATCGTCGCTGGGGCGATGACTCGAGGTGTCAATACGTTACTGCGATTTCGGTGAACAATGGCATCAGGCTCCATGAAACCTTACACCCTAGTCGAAGCATAAAGGAAGCTGAAGTGCTAATACGGCAAAACCCTATTTTTTTTATTAGATCGTTCGGTTAGATTGGCCACGAAATTGTTAGGGGGTGAAATAGATTGCGTGTAAGAAATCGTAACGTTTTCCTTCGAAATTCCATTTGGGTTTTATAGAATATTCCCTATTTTAATTCCACGATTGTCCCCGCTGTTTATTAAAGATCAGAATTCGTTGGACGATCGAAGAGCTTCTTAATTTCAGCCCGAGAATATTTGCCGTTCGAAAAATCTCGGAATCGGAACGACGCGAGACGCCGTTGTTTAAGTAAAGCTAATCTTCTCCAAGAGGATCGATCCACAGGGCCGTTCCCTATTGAGGAAAGAAGGCAAAAGAAAGGAGTTTCGATCCAGGGAATCGTCGAACCGATACTCGACTTTCCTCCTCCAACCGGCTACCAGACTTGGAAACTGACGTCTTAAAAGTCCTTCGTTAGTTTCCCAGCCCACGAGACGAGAATAATCCGATCCTCTGGTTCTTCCTCTCGTTCTTTCTTTTCCCGGAACAGAGCCTCGCCATCGCTCGGGGGGATGAAAAGAGCGAAACGTCCTCGTCGAATAATAAAAATCAATCACGCATGAATTTCAGCGTTACCAGAAACACTTTGCTGCAGGATATTAGACTTAGGGGAAAGGAATCTATCGATGAAACTGGAAGCACGAGATAGATTTTTTTTTTTTCCTCCCTACTTTTATACCCTGTTATATATCTTCCAAGTCCTTTTCTATTAACTCAAATCACACCCTAAATCCTTCGCTTCTATTTCAGACTCTTCAAAAATGTATATTCTTCTCCGATAGAAATTTAAGTCTCCCTATCTCTGAAATCATAATTCGAACACCCTTTATTTCCACCCATAGCGGTACTTCAATTTCCAAAACTCTCGAACTTCGTAGCCTATCCAAATTACGAGTCCTCCGTCGAATCTCTCCCTTCTCTCATTATCGAGCCAAAGTGGAGCTCGAAAACGAAAAAAAAAAGCTCCGATTCGCGATTGCGTGCACGCTTGATCGAGCGCGGAAACGAAGGGTCTCGAGATCGGTCCGTGTGCGTAGTACAAGGCACGCCGATGGATATTTGCGTGGCTGTTTGGTCCAGCGTTACGCACACCTTCCAGAGTAGATAGAGGAGGCAATAAAAATGCCGCGGCCAGAGAAAAGGGAGGCACAATGGAAACACAATAAGCAAGAGTGGATGACGATGCGGGGAATGAGACAAGAGGCCTGGAACCGGGGGGGTTGCCTCGCTCCACCGCCGCTACAATTGGCGGCGGCGGTGGCGTACCAGCCGCGGCGGTGCAATCTCATTCGCGCTCTCTCGCATGAGCGAGCACAGAGCGCACTCCAACTGCCTGAATCCCTTGTGCTTTCTGCACCTACTCTCTCTTTCTCTTTCTCTGTTTCTCTCTCTCTCTCTCGCTCTCTTTTTCTCTACGCTGCATCGAACTCTTCCGCTTCCAGTGTCTAATCCCGAAGCTTGTCTATTTCTTCTCGACGCTCTAATCTCGACCCTCGTTAATCATTCTGACGCGACGTTTTGTCGTTTAATCGTGGTGGTTGGTTGATTCACACGGTGTGGGAAATTGATGCTTTTTAGATCAACGTTTTTGGTCGCTCTCTGGAGCATTGGATGCGACATTTTATTTCGAAAGGATGAAATGCTGGTAATCCCTGTGAAATGCTCGTTACCGAGCGTGTTTCGCTGATTATACGTTAGAATTATTTTACCGTTAACTACTTTGGTCGAGCAATCGTAGTCTTCGTTTATCTTAACAGAAAAGGTTAAAGATTTACGCAAAAGAACGAGGGTACGCAAAGAAGTTCGTAACATCGTTGCAACAATATTCTTGGTTCGTTGCCAGAAATCTCTTACCAAGTTGCGTTTAATGCAACATTTCTTGCCTCGCGATAAGATTTATTTTTTACGTCTCCCATACATCAGGCCGACTAAAGCCCACTCCAAGCTTCGACTTCCATTCGCGAACCCACGATTATCTCTAAACGAAACTTCCTCGAGGTCAGAAGCGTTTCGCTGTTCCAGGAACACGCCGGTGTGCTCAGATACTGGGAGGGATCAGACGTATTCCGTTTCCCGCGCTCATAAAACCGAGTTCTCGTTCCAGATACCCAAGAGCCCCGGTAATTCCGTACAATTCCCTCGTAGCCGTTATCACTACGCGCGTGCAGTACACCGAGGTATCCCTCCATCGCGTCAGCGTTGGACTAACATCACCGTGGAACCACTTCTTTCCATTCTCCGTTGAAAGCCAGATAACGGGGCCCCTGTAGCAACGCTCGTTTCCTCTTCGTTCTCTCATCCAGCGCCGCCAGGTCGTCTCTGTTTATTTTCGACGAGACAGCTACGAACAGGTGGGTGTCGAGGAACAGAGATAAGGAACGGCAGAGTGATTTCGCGGGCTGAGTCAAAACGCCGATAAAGCGTCATCGCTTTCAGCCTGAACATGGTATCGTGTTTCTATCTGGCGATCTGCTCGTAGGCCGCTGTCGCGTTACACGGCCTCCGAAGAACAGGTGGGCGTGGTACGAAGGAAGGAGAATAAAAAAAGAATAGGGTCGAACAGAAGGGGCGGAAAGGAACGAGAGCGAAGAAAAATGATAGGAAATGTACGAGTTACGGTGGCGAACAGTAAACCATCGAAACAGTATGTTCTGTGTACTATTGGAGAGGCTGTGACGCGTGAGAGACGATGACCAGCGTGAATGGTGGTACACAGAGAAATCGGAGCATAGATAAGCTGCCGTCACCTCCAGCTCGTTCATGGTACTCGTAGCAACAGTCTGCCGGTGAATGTTACGGTATGTAGAAGGGCTCCTGTGTCGTTTACACGGCCGGCAGTAAATTTAGATCACCGACACTCTCGACTCGTTACCCTCAAAGCCCGGCTGGAGGATTCATCCGTTCCGGCGAATTTTTCCAAGGTAATTTTAGAACCGACCGAACGATCCTACCACCAGTCACTTTCCGCTACCGTTTCGTTAATCGTTTCAGGCAAATGGTCCCGACCGGTCTGAGAAACGGTGCTTTTTCAAAACAAGAAAAAAGAAAAAAAAAGAAAAAAAAAAAAAAAAAACGAAGAAAGTCGCGAAGGAAGAAGGAGGAAAGGAGGAGGGTTGTAATTGGCAAGCGAAACCAGGACTCCGCTCGCGGCTTCGAAACGATATTCCCTAATCCGACAGCGGACAATTATCTGGTCCGTCAGAGCAGGACTCACGAACAGCAGACAAGCGTGTACACTTGAGAAACGACCGACGGGACGGCTTAAATTTAGTAACTCCCTTTACTGACCGGCCACAAGCAGCCGACTGTGTAAACGCGCGTTGATCGTAACGTAACTCTCGCGATCTATCCGGCCGGTTCAACAGAGTCGTTTGTTAAACCGGAGATTGGCGACACCGACGGGGTTATTGCGTTTACCGATGTTTCGCGTCGCTGATGATTTGCTGGGTGTTTTCTATTTAGGCACGACAATGATAAAAAGAGGTATCCTTTGAAGACAAAGTGCAAACCATAAAGTCAAATGTATCACCGTCGACGCGAATATATCGGGTCTATTTTAGGTGTTCCAAACTTCGATTCAATTTTACCTCGCAATATAATTATTTCTCTAATAACATTCAATTTGTCTCCCCCAAAGCAACGCTTGAAGTTGATAATCGAGAAAATTTGGCTTCGGCTGGCAAGCAACGTAGAGGGAACGTCATAATATCAAGCGAAGAGAGCAGGTTGGGAGCAAAGTTGGCGAAAACAGTGTCACGAACAGGCTAATGTTCGTCTTTTACACCGTGCCGCGAGTGTCTGCACGCGTTGACACTCGAGGAGAAGCGGCGAGGAGAAACTCCGCTCCTCGACGAGGCAGGCTCTCGAGAAAGTTTTATGATTAAGGAATTAATTACAGCGGGGATCCGCCGGTTTCATTAATGACCGATTAGAGAGATATCTCGAGTGTTTGGGATAAAGCAGCGTCTCTTGGTAACCTGCTGGCGAATTCCTTGATTTTCGACCGAAGCAAGTCTGTAATTTCGACCTTTCGCATCGCTGAAACTTTCACAGTCCGAAACTTTTCTTCCTCGCGTCTGTTTTTTTCCCCTTGACCCTTTCTATCTCTCTCTCCTTCTCTTCGAAAGAGTTTACAATCTGAAACGATGCTGGTAGTAGAACGAGAAATTCCATGAAAGGAGGGGAGATGGTACGTCAATTGAATGTCTTCATGGTAACTAGTCCTTAATGAAGCAAACTTTTATTTTACTTTCCACTCTTATTCATGAACTTGCCGCTTCGCGATCTCATAGAGGGACTCGTCGTCCGGCTACGTACAAATGCACACCCTACGAAAAGTTTGCTTTCAGACTTTTCACGGATAAATATATTTTCTTCGCTTCTTGCAATATTCAAAATTTCATTGCTGCAAGCGTATTTTC
Source organism: Ctenoplectra terminalis (assembly GCA_019453375.1). NCBI lineage: Eukaryota > Metazoa > Arthropoda > Insecta > Hymenoptera > Apidae > Ctenoplectra > Ctenoplectra terminalis. The sequence goes on along the minus strand of SMSQ01021854.1, from coordinate 196,199 downwards.
TTTTTTTCTTATTCGGTTTGTTTATAGAAATAAATTTAATTATGTGTTTCATCGTTTAGATTTTAATCCAAAGGCTAAATTAAATATTTGAACGTGAAAGGAGTCGTCTGTTTAGCACTGGTTTAATTCATCTCATCGTTCGTTCCTAGTTTATATTCATTCGCGGTTCTATTCGTACTTGTGCAATTACTGCCGCTGCTTCGTGGGTCTAATAGACCCCGAAAGAGGCTGCATAATTAGAACCAGAACACGTACAACGCACATTGTCCTGAATTTTGGCAGATGTTACTATAAACTTCTACCGTAGCGCACCACATGGGTAACCGCTGCGATCGATTTCCAAAACCTACCGTCCTCTATTCCTCTCTTAAAACCGAGTCGAAGACAACTCAATTCCCGACTACATCTAATTCATTTACTCGGACTAATTGCGTTCCAATTTTCTTGCCAGCCATCTCCTCAATCATACAATCATACATCTCGATACAAACCTGTCAAATTACAAATCGAACGCTTAGTATCGTTTATGGTATTCTTTTTACCGTATCTGTCAAACAGTCTTTCCCTCGAGTCGATAGGATTAATCGACGTGTACAACCGCAGAGCATGAAAGACAAAACACCAGCCGAGATCGTATCGCAGCCAATTGATCCCCGTTAAGTAAGTCAACTTACAATATGTCAGTTCACTGACCTCCCGTCGATCGTCTGACGGATAACGCTCGTCCAGATGATCGGTGGTTAGACACAGGATTAATTAGTTTCGAGAGATGCGCGATAGCTTTCATTGATGAGGAGTATCGGTATCGAAACTCGACAAGAAGGATCCCTCCCTTGGAACATCGCATAACACACCCGAGTTAAATTGTCGGTTGCTTTAGCGAAACAGACAAGATCGCGAGGTGGAATCGATATATCACTGCGTGCCCGTGTTGGCCATATAAAGGGAAAAAGAAAGCTGGCCCCTTTAGTGAGACGTCAGCTGTCATGGCACGAAACGATAACAGATTCCGATGTAGCAACACGAGTCTACTCGCTTCTCTAACTCGAGCGATCACTCTTCACCGGCTCACTGTCCCTACCGCTTAATTAATCCTTCGCCGTGAATTAACCCGATGTCTTGTACCGACAACGCTTCGCCATCGTATTCAGAACGGCCTACGTATTATATAAAACACCGTTTTTCGCGCCTATTAATTAACGTACACACTCTTCACGACGATCCTCCACTGGTTACCAAGTGGAATAAGAGTAGACAAGGAGTATTCTATTTTGAGTGGATACCTTAATGGTTCTTCCTCTATTCCTCGCTAGTTTCTTCTTCTTTCTCTTATTTTCACGATGTCTTCATCCGTCGCGTAGGAAAAGGCTCTACTTTCGTTTTGTTAGTAAAGTAAATACCATCCCGAACGCTTGGAGCGTTTAGCGCATCTGCTTCTCACGGTGCTAACAAAAGTGACGCGTCACTCGGGGCTAGACAAGCCGAGGCCGTCGGGGTTGATCCTGGCGAACGAGGATCCGGCCAATCGAACGTCAGGTTGCAGCCTGCACCGGCCAGACAATTAGGTGACGATCTAAGCCCGTGACCGTTTCGATCCTAAACAAATAGGCTTACGATGATCCGTAATGGGATGACGGCGTGTCACGCGGTATCCTATAAATCCTTTTACGATGCGTACTTCTATTTACAGCAGGGGGTACAAAGGGTAGAGCCTGAGTCAGAACGTTGTTCCTCCCCTCGTGATCAGAGTATGAATACACCGGCCTCGCAAATAAACCGACGGTAAATAAAAATCCTGCGTCGTGCCGCGAAAGTAGGAGCACGTGGAGTGTGTGTATCAGGAGGGAGCAAATCAATTTCGTTAGTTTCTTCGTAACGCGTTCATCGAAGGGTGAATCGATCGAGAAGACCATTTTATTATTGGGGTTACATATTTTCTTTCTCTATTCTTTTTTTTAGAAAAATGACTCGTGTCTTTTTTCTACTAATATTAAAATAAATTTTGTTTCCTTATTAAATTGTTTCAATTAAGATACAAAGTTGATGAAAAAAATTTGTACGAATAATCAATGCGCTACGTTTCTAGTATATAGGAACAGCGCGATTAATCCTACAGCCATAAAACGAAACGAATCAATCCAACGTCTCCGTTAACGAAGCGAAAGACAGAAATCTCTCCTGACAACTGTCTATTTCGTTTAGGAGAGCTCCATTCTCGAAGCCCCTTTCCTCCTCCATATAGGTGCCCCTCTATTTAGGGTGTATATACGTAGCTCTAGCCGTCAGTTGGCTTATGTCACTCGGGATTAGCGCTGTTTGGACAGAGGAAATTAACTACTACTACACCCGGGGCGCGCCATCTGCGTGGGCGTGCACGACATTGTGTCGCGGGCTTTCCCCTTAAGATTTCGGGGCAATGTAATTCACCGGTGAAACCGATCCTAAGGGGGTCGTCGTCCGAGCAGAGTGACATTGCCATTTCCGTGATTAGGAATGACCCCGGAGTCAGTTCGTTTAATTCTGATCCTACTGCCACAGAGCCAAATGGAAAATCGATACCGTTAACGTTCCGTTAATATCGACGCTCCATGGGAATCAACGATGTTATTTCTATCTCCGAGCTCCTCCATGATACTTCAAAGTACCACTAATCCAGATACGATCCTCCTCGTCCACCGTCATCATCTTACCATTCGACAGTTATGTTAAATTCAAGGGTGAACTTCCTGCGATCGATTCTCCTCGCTTACCTATCTCCTGCGACGCGTACCGGTTCGTTCCGCTACCAGAAAATATCAACGATTCGATTGCTCGAAGCAACGAGGCCAACGAGCCCGATTACCCAGAGGCTGCACCTGCAGCGTCCTGAATCTCGAGGTGGTCACGTAACCGGTCATAAATAAAGATCGCGTCCTGCTCGCTGATCGATTGTGTAAATAAAGATCGCGCTCCGTTGGAGCTGGTTCTTGGTACGTGTTACGTACCAGCAGCCACGCTGGTACCCGGTGATCCCGCTGCTTTGATTATCATCGAGCACGCAGGTAGGCACCCAAGGAATCTCGACGCTCTGACCGAACCGGGCAAGCAGGAGAGACGGTACCGGCTTACGCAGAGGAGAGGCACGAGGAGAAGCCACGGGTCGGAGCCGTGGTGCCCCAGGTAAGATTTTCGCACCCGGCGGTAAGCTCGTTAGCGAGAGATTGCGATCAATGACCGAAGATGAACGCGTTCGCACGGTGTGGACAGAGTAACGCGTGTTGGCCGACGAGGACCGGCGAACTGCTGGTAAAAATGTGCAAGAGAGACAGGTAGAGAGATCGAGGTTGGTTCGCAAGCGTTGCCCACCGGTACACAGCTCGGTATGCTCGTTAGTGCCGGTCTCTTGCATCGACGTCTCTCTTTCTCCTCGTTTCTCACCTCTTCGCCTGTCCCCTATCTCTACCCCTCTTAATACGTGTTATTCGATACCACCGTAGGTGGTTACGCCGGTAATTGCGTTCACACTTAACCACCTTGTCCGCTTGGGGATAACGATTCGCCGGATCCAGGCTTTCTTCGCGTGGACCACGAAACATCGGAGTAAATGTACTCATAAGGCGATGGGTGTTGCCGGTTCCTGCCAATCTGGAATACAATCGGGGACCCGTGCAGTAACTTGCCCGCACTCGTTAAACCTTATCCCTTGCACAGCTGGAGCTCGATGAAGTCGCAAAAATGCTCCCAAACTGGCTGCTAATGGACTGGAGAAAAAATTTTTATATCCTTACTTGTGGTACGTTCGAGAGGCTGTCGACGTCGGCGGTTCTTTGAGGCAACTCGCGTATCGAATAAGACTTGGAGTTGATTTAAAATATGTTTCGAATTACCTTCAACTTTAATGCGACTTCGAGATGACATAATTTGAGCATCCAAGATCGTTGAAAAGGGAATTTCATTCGACTTACTCTACTGCTCGTTATTTTATCAAACCGAAGAGAATTATATTCTCAAACAACAATTTTCGATTAGTTTCATATGAGAAACAACTTTACACCGTATCTGCATCCCAAAGGGATAGAATCAGCCTGTTTTCGGAGGTTCTCACCTCCATGCGGAAACTATAAATAAAATATGGCCACTCACGGGACCAAGCTTTTGGATCAAGCAGAAGAGCAGGTAGATCACTTTGGATCGTGGCACCAGGCCGAAATAACATTGCAAATTCAATTGGTCGCGACCACGGGATCCCCTGGGGGTCCAGAAGATCTATGCAAATAGAGCGATGCGCGCGTCGACCGGCAGGGAAAAATAAGTAAGAGTTTGCGAACCCATCGCTACCGGTTTAACGCAAATATTTTTTGAAGTGGCTGCGGCTTCGGGGCACAAACTTTCCGGGTTAGCGTGCGAGTGGCAGCGTAAACGGGAGGAGAGCTCGAACGGGTCGAAATTAAAGACCGGCGATATTGATGCTTGAACTGGCCAATTTGCGTTGCCGGCAATTTTCAAGCCGTCGAATCCGAGCGGGACACAGGGTTGTTTTGTTTGAACACGAATCGCTTATTTGCTCGTGTCCCTCTTTGGTTCGGACGCTTTGACGGAGCACGTTATGAGGCAATAAGAAACAGCTTCGTGAATTTCGTTTTTTTTACAGTGGGCGACTCTCCGATCGAGGTTTATCATTGGATAGATATTTTACTTTGGAAAGATACGAAGAAGTTTTTTTATGTAAAAAAATCATTTTCGATCAGGGTTTCATGTTTTTTTAGTTCTATCGGAGTACAGTTGTAAAGTCTGTACGTTTTTCTGTAGTTTTAGAATTTAAAGTTTCCTTTTTATGCGCTCTATAAAAGCTCCACGGTTGACTTCGGTATAGTCGTTGCACGTTTAGAAACGAGATTTGCATACGTCCGAGTAGAGTCCAATATTTTAAGGTTCGTTCAAATCAAATCGCTTCCAAAGGGAAACCCTATTCACGATTTCAAAAATTCATCAGAAATTCTACGATTTGAGCTCGAATCAAGAAACAGGCTATCGACGAGATGAAAAGAAGTCAAAAGCAAGCCGATCTCGACGAGTAAAAAGAAGGGACAACGTAATCGACTGCACGAAACGCATCGCAGGGAAGAAAGCTTTCGTCGAATCGATAAAATTTAACTATCCCCGCTGGTTCTTTCGCCGCTCTACCGAGCATTTGGCTTGAAGCGTTTCATGCAGTCAGACTTCATTCAACTCGACCGATTCTTTTCGGCTTCCGTTTTGTATACAGCTTATCCCAAGCGTTGCTTCTCTCCCTTCATGTATCTACATAATCCAATATATGCTGATGCCGAAGTTCGACCGGGGTCGAAGGTCCATGCGAATCGTTTGTTAGCCCGACCCGACCGAACGAGCGAACCCCCTATTTTTATTATGTCTACCGGGAAATCTAGCATCTCCCTGGTTTCGTCTAGTAGGAACCATCTGGCGAGTGATGTTGGCATCGCAGGTAATCCGGTAAACATCGGCGGTCGAGCTCCAATTAGTGTCTGTTTGCTCTGCCCGTTCCTTCCGCTCTTTTGACCATCATCCGTTTCTTCGAACCCCTCCTCTATCCCTAACCACACCCCTTTTTTAATTAAAACTCGTAAAAAGTGTACTTTTTTTCGGACCACGAATCGGCGTTATAAAGTTCTCCAGCGACTTTGTTCGCGGTTCACTGATGAAGTTACGCGGAGTAACGATGAAGAAGGGAAGGTCCTAGTCAGGGAAGAATAGTCAGGGAGCACTGGTTTCCTTGATAAGTATAGTATATCGTTCTTTATAAAACTTAGCAACTCCAATTGTAAGTTACCATTATTAATATTACGTTTCGTTGTATACCAAAATACCTGAGTACGAATATTATTATTCTTGTGTTTCATATGCAAGGAATGAAAGTCAATTGCTTTGAAAGGGAAGAATTTTGGTATAATCCAAGAAAGTCTGAGGAGAATCTCTGTCCGTTTACTTGGCTGCGTTTATCAGCAGATGTTGGCGAACGATAATATTCTTCGTGCATTCCGCCTCCTCGAAACACACGGAATAATTGTGTGTGCACGAAGAGAGAACGGAATGTAGAGTGAAACACGTCGGGTAGCGGTGCACGGACGTCGAAACGACGAGAACGACGGTTCCCGTATTTCGAGTATGGCACGATTATTTCGGAATTCCTGAGGCACGCTTCGTATTTACTCCACTTCTCTTTGTTTCTTCCTTTAAGCGTTCCTTCCTATTTCCGTAACGACGTACGAGGATCAATTGTTGGCAACGTTTGCATTCTACGTCGCATGCGTTTCAGGCAAGAAAGGAATTTGAATGTAAATGCTTTGGTCGCCTCGGTTGCATGTTTTCCTAGAGTAAACTGATGGAACATGCAACGTCGAATGCAAATGACGCCGACGGTCATTGCAGATTGCCACGGAAATATACAGGGGCCCGTGCCGCGAACCAGCAAGAAAGAAAGAGAGCTCTAGGTGGAGGGAAAAAAAAGGAGGAAGAAAGGAACGAAGAAAATGAAACGACTACCGCGACCATACTGTATACGTAACACGTTGAAGCTCATGCACGATTATAATAAATTGCTCTGATCGGTGTACGGATAACGGCGAGGGGAACGATCGTCAGAATTGTAACCTTTAAGCTTGAGCCTTCCGAGAAACCTTTCCTGAGCGAGACAATGCGCGATCGTTGGTTGAAAAATCACGAACAAAGGGGAGCTCGTGTCCTGGAAGTATTTAACGTGACCACCGTTCCTCACCCTCTCCCTGTATAAACTATAATTTGACAATTTCGAGACACGAGATTCGAACGAAAAGCTTTTAATAGAAACGGAATCGTCGTTGTTCTCTTAATTCGTGACCGATCGTAGACAGCATCGTTCGTCACGCGAAATGTCTCCTCGTTCGATGCGTGAGTCCAATGATTATCGAAGTCTCGTGAAGCCATTGAGACGGTCGGTTCGGTCTTCCTTTCTCCCCTTCGAATCGCGGAACGATCCCCCCGCGATCGAATAATTCGAGGAACGAAAGCTCGAAGCAATTCCGCGTCATCAGAAAGTCCGGTCGATGTTTCAAGGCAATTCCGTGGCTGGTAAGGGCTTATCACCGGGTGGCACGGCATCCAACAGCCTCGACACGGGAGCTGGTCTCCTTCTATAGAACTTCCACGAGGGTTGTTCCTTCCTCTCACTCCCGTCCCGTAGACGACCCTCTTACCACCTCCCACCTATTTCTCCTCCTCCTCTTTCAGGCTTCTCCACCTTCTTTGCTCCCACCGTTTCCACTTCGAGTCGACCCTCCCTCTCCGGTCGCTCAGACTCGCTGCTTGAATTCCAGCAGCAAAGAAGGATCGATAATGGATCCAGCCGGCTTTCCAGTCTATTCTATACGCATCATTTGACACCCGGTAGACGTAAGGAGAGAGCGAAGAACCGCGAACGCCGCTGCCTCGAAAGAGGGAATCGCGCGAATGTGAGAGCAAGACGAGAAATTCAATAGATAGAAATCACTGCCATTGTCGGAACTCTATATGACGCGACGAAATCGTGGAAAATGAGACGATCCTGAAGCCGTGGAGGAAGAAAAATTATATCGACGCCGGAATCCCTTAAGATCCATCGTTCAAGCCGTTTCCCTTTCACATCCAACTTCTTTCCCTTCTCTTTTTTTTTCGCTCCTTTTTTTCACATATCCTTCCGTTTGTCTATGTTTCACGAGGGTCAAGATTCCCCTGCCTTTGGCACGAGTAACGGTGGCCAAGATGCGTTCCGACAGCCACGAAATCCTCGCGAAAATACCTTCGTTCATACTCATTTCCTTCCCTTCCTCCGTTTGCACCCGCTCCCCAACGTCCTCCGGTAATCCTGTCTATACGAATCCAGAGACGAGCTGGACGCTCCTCGAGGATTCTCCCGGAGGACGCCTCTATCCTCGCATTGTCGAACGCTTCAGGGGTTCCCCGTGGGTCCGTCGTCACCTTTCACGACCCTAAAATGCTCCATTTATAACGTCGCCACTCTCCATCGATCAGTTGCGATTTTTTTTTTTTCTCCTCGACTCACAAAGGATGGATTTCTTGGTGCCCCGGTTTTCTCTTACGATCACTTTGCTGATTACGTGGCAGACAGGATGAATTCTTCGCTGCAATCGAATGATTGGCGAGCAAACAGTTTTGGGGTAAAAAAAAAAAAGGAATCTGAAATAGATCTGTAATATGTATAAGGTAATGATAAAAATGGGATAATAATGTTCGCGTCCAAAAAGAAACAACAGAGAGCTCCGGTTAAAACAAACTCATTTTCCTCAAAGTCAATCGTACCTCGGAAGGAGAACAACCTTTTTTCCACTCTCGTGCTATGAACTGACGCGAAAAAAGAGACGGTATGCAAATGTCGTGTTCCGTGTTCCTGTAAAAATGGCTTAACCAAGCCGTCACTTGCCCTTAGCCGGCGCCAAGATTGTTTTTGCCTCAATAAGACACGGTCGTGGCCCGTCTGGTTAACGGAAGCAATTCGTTCGTTCCTTCTGCTCCACCTCCTTCTCTTCTTCTTCTTTTCTCTTAACAACAACAGGTCCAGAAACGGATGCAGAAGGAGCTTGGTAGCCCGGGCCCCCGGTCGGAGCTCGAGTTTTCGAGACGGTCGAGGCGAGATTATAATTATGCAAATGCCTTGTTGCGGGGAAGAAGAGAGCGAGCAACAGATGTCTGGAACGGCATCTCCGCGAAAGACCGTCTCTACCAGCGCAGGGCGGCCGTGTTCCCGGTGTTCCATGGACCGACGATAGAATATAAGGTAGGGCTCGAAATGAAGCATAGCTCGGAGACGTGACCGTATTCCCCGTAGTCCCGTGTGGCTTTCGGTTTTCGTGCACCGGCGAAACCGCGTCTCTGAATTCTTCCATTCTTCCCCTGCCAAGACAGGTGGCACAGATTGCGCCTCGCCACAAGGCCCTGAACACCTGTGTTTCTTTTTATGAAACCTGCCAGCGCGGCCGAATTGCCACTCGTAAAGTTGCGCCACGGTAAACCGATCCGCTTTGTCGGGTTTTGCTTCTTATTCCCCGGTGGAATACTTTGCAAGCTGATGGAGAAGGAACGTTGAAAGTGGACGACATTTAATTTGCTAAATCGTTTGAAAAGTATGTTTGAAAAATATCGTGTCATTCGGTAATATTAACTTACGTTGAGTTACTGATTATATCGAATCGAAAATGTAAAGATGAAGGTTATTCGAAAGTGTAGAAATAGTTCACAAAACCCGTAAATTAACGCGTGTCTAGGGCGCCAATGTATTTAGTCCCCGGAAGTTGTCAAATTCGCTTCAAACCTTGGAAGCTAATTGGAAGTTACGAGGATCTCCACGAGCTTGTACGAGACCGTTCGTGGCATTTCCAGTTGTCTCGCTTATAAATCATTCCACCCCCCGTGAGCCCCGCACGTAATATAGAAGACAATTCTTCCCCGATCGCGTGGATCAACCCCGTCTGTCCTTTCCCTTTCTCATCCGGCCTTCTACGCGGGCTTCGATGAGCTTTCGCGTTTTTCCAGTTTCCTCGCGGCCATCTATTTTATCTTGTTTCGGTGAATTCGTGCTACCGAGCGAACGTTCTCCTTCAAAGCTGCTCCTGTTGGTAAGAGGAGCCCTTTTATTGTGCTCCACGGACTTGGACGAAGAATTCTTATTACGGAGTGGCTCTGTTCGCGCCCCAAGAAATCTCATTACCTCGTACGGGGATAGAATTGCGTTGACGAAAAGTTCGAAAGGAGGTGTTAAGGCTCGCGCGCAAAGAGAAAATCGAAGGAGACAAAGTCCATCTGGCTGGACGTCCTCTGCCTCCAACCTCTTCCTACTCTTCCTCCTGTTTTTCCTCTATTTCCTACACCGTCCTCTCCCACCTTGCCCCTACTTTATCCCCCAATCACCCTCCCCTCGCTGTTCTCTGTTTTCACCCGCGCAACAGCGAGCGAGGGACAGAAGAAAAGGAAAACTCAATTTTCCACGGATAATAAAAAACAGAGTATTACTTAGAGACGCGGAATGAACGGAAATGAAGTTTGCGTTCCCGTGGAACGGGACGCCGCCTCGTTAGCCGCATTCTTCCGGCGCAATTATTCGCCTCTGAATTCGGGTTTTAACTCGACCAGGGATTCAGTGGCTGTCGAACGAACCGCCTTCGAATGGGACATTGTGTCGCAATCGAGTTGGCAACCGGTCGTCGTGTGGATCGTGGTACAGGAAAGAGAAACGGTTTAGCTCGTCTTCTTCTTTTTGTACCTCATCTTTCTCCTCCGTCCTTCCCTTTCCTTTCGAGGCACGTTTGCGTATCACAGAGTTGTGACACGGGTGTATCAAAAGGGGAAATCGATGCCTAGCAGGATGGTAAACGTTATTCAGATACACAATACACCGAGAAGATTAATGATAGCGGCGCGGTATCATTGCGCTGGAATGCATCCCGTTGTACATTCATCATCTCGTTCTCCAGTCGCCTCTATTCTGTCGGTGACTTATTATTTATTACGAATCTCGCGTCTTCCGCCTTACGAGAGCCGTCCCACGCGAGAAACGCGTTTTCCCTGTGCTTTTCAAGGTGCTTCAACGAGCTCCCATAAATTATAGGACACGATCAACGTATTCGTCACGACTCTATCCTCTGGTCGAACGATAATTAATTCTCGATAAACGATCGAGAGTGGAAAGAGAGAACTATGAGCAGCGACAGGATTTACCAGCGGGCATCGCGAATGACAATAAGAGACACTGAAGAATGAAAAGTGGGGTGCCGGAAAACGGATCAACTATAATTACGGCGAGTAAACGCAACCGCGTATGCTGGCAGCCAGGGACTCGAAACGATCCATTAAACTATCAACCGGCCATTGATTTACGTTTCCTTGTTGGCTCCTTGGTGCCTCCTTATTATAACAGCTAAATCGAGTCATAAATCAAACAGCATCGCACGAAAAGTCACCGTACGAATTTATACGGCACCTCTGCCGTGTCGCTACTATAGGGCAATCTCTTTTTGTACGTGGTTCGCGAGTTAACTGTGATCGACTTACGGTAGCCGGTCGAAGAAATAACAAGAATCATGATAGAAAAAGGAAAGCTACGTATCCAACCTGAGTTTCTAATAATAATTCTTAAAACGATTATCTAATTGTCTATCTGGCTTCTTGAAACGTTTCGTACACACGTTTAAGAAACATTAATTTTATGTAAAACATAATATTCTCGACTATCTTTCATTCCGATATAAATCTGACTCGCTAAATTACATTCGTTTCAAAACATCCGCAGTTCGTACGAGATTATTTTACAGACACTTGGTACCCTACCTCGTAAATCCGTCGAACCATTGAGCCCGAGACGAATGAATTAAACCTATTACGTATTCCCATAAAACAAATTGCTTGTACCCCTGTCAGTAGTAATTTCCTACCATACGTTAACCATCCATCGCTTCCTTATTTTCACCGATACCAATGCATCCTTCTGTTTCAAACCATCACCGTTAAATCATTGCAAAAAAACAACAAAAAAAAAAAAAAAAGAACACCGTTCATAGACACTCCGATCGTCCACTTCGCACAATTTTCTTACCTCGACTACCTATCAACCACCTATGAAGCTCCTTTCGTCTCCTACAGTCATCGAGACAGCCTCGAATTTCGCGGAGGACGTCTTCGGCTGATTAATCCTCTACGTCTCGTTCCTCTTGGCATTCGTCTCGGGAAGAACACGCGGCGGATAATACCGCACGCGGGCATTATCCGCAGCCACGGTGGAGAGCTGCACCGGTTGCATCGAGCAGTCTGTGAGACAGCGCGAAGAGGCCGAGATGAGCCAGGGAAACGCCAACGGATGGAGAAACGACGACGAACACATAGAAAAGGAGGGAACGATTTAACGAGAGGGAGAAACCGGGGATGAGTTAAAGAGAGAGACTAGCCCCCGAAACTTGGATGTAATTACTCCCGTCTAGCGTGTAAACTCTCGTCTTGTCATAGCTATCCGGGCTGCCGGGTTCAGCTGCGCCACCCGGACTCGAAATTACTCTCGCTTCCTTCTGCGAGACTAATCAGCCGCGGCTCTTGCTGATAAAGTAAGGATCCTGTTAGCGGCGAAACCGAGTCTCCTCGGCAATATTCGTCTATCGTGGGTAAACATCGTGACCAGCCTAGTTGGTTATCGCGAGAGCCAGTGTCTTTCTCGTTCGTTTCAAGCGAACGTTTCGATGAGATATTGTTTGAACAAGTGCTAAGAGATGTCCGACCGTAATTGTTGTCCGGTCGTTCGATGAAACTGATTCCTACACGCAATGTTGTGTCTCGAATGGTTCCGCGAGTATACGTCGTTTGCGTAGGTGATCATGGTTCAGCGTGGACACACGGTGATCAGCGATTCTAAATAAACCATGGAATTTATGTCGGTGTCGAGTTGCTCGAGCGACCGTAGATCCATTGCCGAGAAACGAAAAGAATAACTTCTCTGACCGGTAATCGTCGTCGAATCGTTCGTTACGACTACGCGTGTCAAGGAAACCGGTCGAACGGATGAACAATAAATATTTCGTTTTATTGTATTTCCTGGCGAAAACGGAGCCGCTTATCGATCGTGTGCCACGCATAGTTGTCGCAAATTAGAATCGAAAGCAGGTCGGTCGCGTTTCGAGTCATTGCCTCGGATATTTCTTCCTTCGGAACGTTCGCGCGACATAAATGTTTATAGAACTTTAAATATACGGTCGCAGCAGGCGAAAATTGGCGTGAAAGAAAAAGCTTAGCCCGATCTCGCGACGCGAACACGGACACAATTGGCGATCGTGTTCGCGCATGTCGAAGAGGAAACGGCCGTCGTACGCGTCTGGCGTGCAGATTGGTTGGCGTCGGTGTGCGTTTCGAGAGGCTGATCGACAACGGACCGTTTACACCTTTATATCATCAATCAAGCGGCCCAGGTAGCGCAGGTGTATAAACGCGCGGCATCATTCCGGATTGATCGATGAGCCAGCCAACGTAAAACGAAAGAGTACACGGCGAAATGACGACGAGAGAAACGAGAATCGAACAGAAGCCGTGGCTGCACAGGGAAACGGAGGGACAAAGAGAGAGAGAGAGAGAGAGAGAGAGACAGGGACGGAGAAAATGAGAGAAGAGTCAGCTTCGAAACACAGTCGAAGGCTCGTCTATATTTTAACGGGAAGCCCGACAGAGCGTTAAAACGAGCCGTCAACGTGCCTCGGTGCTAGGGTATTAATTACGAAGCGATGGACGTTCAACGCGGTTCCGACGATTCGTTCTGGAATACGCGTGGACTCGTCGCTGACGGATATTACGTCGAAGAGATACCGGTCCCTGGATCGCCGAAAAAAAAATTCTATCCCCTGTCGGTAATGACTTTCGACTCTAATTGGTCTGCCGCAATCGGCACCGATCGATCCTTCCAAGAGCTTGTTTGAACGTACCTTGATAAAGCTATTTAGTTTGATCTGTTTTACACGGGTTTTAAGTACTCCTTCATGTTTGCGGTTCGTTACACGGACGCGCTAAATGATACTTCACTTGTTGTCGGCACTTGGATGTAGCGTTACTTGTATCTGAGAAATGACTCGATTTAAACTAGTCAGATTTCAAAGACGTTCGATTCGATGGAGTTCTCGTAGCCAGTTTGATGTTCGCGATTCGTCACAGCGACGTACTGAAACTGAAATCTTTCCATTCTGTTCCTGGAATTTGAAAAAAGATGCGTGAAGAGTAGAATGCGACGTAGCTCGTATCGTGAATTGGTGATTTACATAAACCGAGGTAACATAGATTCCAAGGAAATCCTGGTGTAATAGAATTCTGACGATCTGGCTACCTTTCGTATCGCTGTAACTCGCTCGATCTCGATCGAGCTATTTCTCAATTCCAGAGAAGAACTTGAAGGAATCTTCAACGCGATTTAAATCTCGATGCACGCGAGGACTCGCGCGTGTCAGCCTTGTTCCCGTGACTCGGTCCTTGTGTTTGTGCGCGCGTGCATGGTATCGATCGGCCTCGGTGAAGTTTAATTTACCGGGACCACGGGTAAACAATTAAAAGGAGTGGATATATAGCGAACCAGAGGAACGAGCGTCTGTTGAATGGCTCTCCGAGTACCACGGGGCGGAACTAATAACATCGAGAACCGATAAACGCAAGTTACGACGTCTGGTTAACATTCCGCGGGCGACTTACCTCTCTGGGAAGAACATTCTTCCTCGTCGATCTATTCTAGTACCAGATCAAGATCCTACATTAGGTAGCACGCGAACTACCTACGTGCCTAATGTCTCCGTTCAGTTATTCGCGGCAAGAAGGTTGCACGAAGACTACGGCTAATGATACCACCGATCCAACTCCCGTTCACTTGGGAACGCCTCACTCTGGCACCGTTGGAGATCGTTTCGGGGATCGTGAAATTTATATCGGCAAACTTCACAAGTTGCGTTAATTGGGTTGGTAACGAAATTGTTATTTTCGACGAATTACGTGAATTTGATCGATGAAACTACGACTATCCATCGATACGAACGTAAAGTAAAAGATAGATTTTACCTCTGTCGCGTCTCTTCGGGAAGAATTAAATATTAAAAAATTTTGCGTGTTTTCTACTCATAAATTATGATACATTACCATTCTCGATGGTTTATATTAAAGAAATAACCGACTTAATACGCGTATAATCATTTCTTTGAACGATCATCGGCAAACATTAACGTCTGTGTTAACATCGACATAAATCACACACTAAAAAGCTGAACACCCAAGAGCCGCATTAATTCCTTCTAAAAACCGCAGTTTACCGGTCCCTGAAACGAATATTCAACCTCCGAGCGTCCAAGTATAAGTCATTTCTCATAACGAACATCCATTCCGTGTCGTCGATGACAACATTATCGTGGGATCAAATTTACGAGCGTGTAACGAGATTCGAGGACGATTCGTTCGGGTCGGTCGTCTTTTTTAGATTCCGTAGGTCGATCTGCTCGTAGATGTTGGTCAGGAAGGAACGGCGAACGAACTGGGAGCCACGTTCCTTGGTGACGAAATTATCGTGGGCTCCGATGTCGTTTATTTCCCCAGGGCGAGAACCAGCTACGTATTCCTCTCTTAACGAGATTATTGTCGTCCCCGACGCGGACGTGCCGGCCGATGCGTATCGATATAACCAATCACTGGTCCCGTGAAGTACGAATGCGTGTACGCGTTTCTCGTGATTCTCGTTTTCTCGCGCTGTGGCCGCGTTTCGACAGGCCTTAACGAGAGACACTTTCTCGATCGCCGACACAATACGACAACTCGTCCCCCGTACGCGACGAAAAATCCCGTTACACGACACCGAACCGCCTCTTATCCATCGTAGATCAAAGTATTTTTCGATACCAACGATCGTACCACGGTGGTCGGCTGAAAGTTTCACGTTTAATTATCGCCGGAGTTATGATTCGAAACCAGCGCTGTCCGATAGCTGGAGGTAATAATTAACAAGCTCCCGGACTGGTTCACCCCTTTGCTGCCAAGGGTTTTTTATTTATATTTCGCAATAGACCGACTGGATTGCAAAATAGCATTTCGTTGTTTCGTTACGTCTTCGTTGCATAGAGAGAAAAAAAATATCGGAAGAATTATTTTTGAACTTTTACTTTCATTAGTTTCATTAGTTAATTCGATACAATTTTCTACTTACAAAATCTGTTTAATCCATCCTCTCGATATTACCCGGTGATAACCCTCGTTTCATCAGCAGCGTCTACCCAACGATATTAACCTACCCCCGAAAAATATTCAATTATAGCATAACATCCCCCCATCGTCGCCCAGAATCGAGGCAGTTAGGAAAGGAAGCCTCGCTATCGTAACGTCGGAGCGTCGCGATAATTACGCGTATCGCAAGGGGGAGGTCTAAGTGGCACGCAAGTAACTCTCCTCTGGTCCCGTTTCCTCGCAATTCCCGTTGGCATCGGATTTCGCGATAGGACCAGACCAGTGACCGATAACGGCAACGGGGAACGTCGTGGCACCGGGCAATCAGCCATTTGTCCTCCTACCAGGAAGAGAGGCGCCTCTGTCTTCGTGAGCGTCGTTGGTCGTCGAGCGATATACCGTATAGCTACAAAGATGGCCCCGTCAGACAGACGCGACAATAAAGCTAATTGTGGCCCTAACGTGAGAAAGCCTGACCGTGCGTTCGTATATACGAGAGATTTCAATTACGCCTCGTTATGCCGGCAGATGGACATAATAGTCCTTCTAGCGTTGCTGCCGACACTTTAGGCGTTCCAAGAGAGCCAGCCGAAACGCCTACACCAGCGCAGAGCCGAGCCTCCGGCCAAGCTGCTGCCTACTTCCTCTGCCGCAATAACGGAGGAAAACGGCTGACGGATAAAAATGGAATTTCGCGGAAAATCGGATTTACCCGTCTCTCGCGTTTGTTCCCTTCCTCCATATACGATTCTATTAGCCGTTTCTGCTTGTCCGCTCCGGGCTACTCGAGTAGTTGGAAAGCTTTTGTAGAAATACGTGTATAATATATACGTTGGTGTGTTTGGCGATGGTGTGATGGAAAAGACTTTAATAACGCGGCTTTGGCAGAAGTAGTTGTAAGATTGCGAAGGGTTTACGACCCTGGCGATACAATGACGGATGTAATGGGGGATAAGTGTAACGCATCTTCTTAAAGTAGAGCAAGTGGTGTGTCACTAACTGTGTTGTAAGTAGGATAGTTTTGTCGCATGAGTAGAGTAATTCAGCAATTTAGCACTCGTACGTGTTGTATTTATAATACATGAACTGTCGTTTACTAAGTTTCTTCTTATCCGGACTGCGACTCGAAACGCAGCGGAACGTTAAGAATAATTGTAAAGAAATTAATAGATCGTCAAGCTCGACAATTACAAGCCACGCATGACGAATTGCTGCTTATACGTTTTCTCGAGTCGTTGATTTTCACTTACGGTCGGAACCTCGCGCCACGCTAGAGGACAGTTAATTAAGCAAGCATGTAGGCGTACCGGACGGTAGTTAAACGCGGCCGAGTTACACTAATCGCTCTTGTACCGGTAGCAGTATCGATCGTTAGACCGATCGGGGGAAAAATATTCGAAATCGAGCATTGCCAATGCTCGAAACGACGAATTCGAGGCACGAACGAATTCTTCGGACGCGTACGTGTACAACTAAGAGGGAAATTGATACGTTATTCGTAGCACAGGCAATATAATCAACGTATTTACTCGGTCTGAAAAACAAGTAGCATGCAACGAGCATATTTATGCGCAACAGCGAAAGGTTTAACGAGGTGCCCGCGGCCATTGCGTACACGGTCGTAGCCACGTGTAGTCGTATAATTCAAGATACTCGCGGTGCTTTCTGAACGCCTCTACGCTCGCATAAAATTTGAGTTTCTCGTTTCCCTCGTCTTCCATGTCGGGAGGACTACTTATTACGCGGTCTAGCCACCAAAGGAAAAGGTTATACCTATGAATCTGTAACTCGGCGAAAAACCAGCTACCAAACGGAAGTTACTGCGTGAAATCTACGGCATACTCTGTACTTAAATTAAAATTGCAAGCAGAGCTGTAATACGAATCATTTTATATTCTACACTGCCGCTGATATCGAGTCGTCGGCTGGATGTGTGCGCTTCCTTATAGAAATTTCTAATTTCCAATTTTAATTCTAATTTTTCGGTTCTACCGCGATTAAGAAAAATTTCAGAAGCTGCTGTATCCTGGAACGATCGCTCGACATCTTCGTTGCGCTCAATTAAAGCGGGTCGAGCGATTTCCAGGAAATTACTTGAGTCCTCCTGGTGTCTCTAATAAACGTTATGGATCCGCGCGACAAAGCTTTCTCCGCGCGAGCTCCTCCGACGCGAAATCGCACGGCTGGAAATACGGGTTGCTGTCGAGGAATAAATTGTCGAACAAAAACCAGCGAACACTTCCCCTGTTCGAATCCCTCGGTTTATGGCCTTACCACGAAGAGATCGGTCGCTCGTGTCCCCGTTTCTCCCCGGGACGCGTTAAATCCGTCGTGAAAGGGTTAAAGGATGATCTAGCCGCTTCTGTAAACGCGAATCGAGCATTTCTCTTGTCAAGGGAGCCACGGCGAACGGTTACAATGCGTCACGATTTCGGCGACGGCCGCGGATCACGGCTTGATCGTTATTAATGGTCAGGCGGTCATTGTGCCAGAGTGACTGCAACGCCTTTGTCGTCTTTACAGTCACCGCGTAGCAGATTTCTCAGCGATTCATTTTCGGCTGGTTACGGCCGGTTGGGACGAGGTGCTATTTATCGCGACCGCTCGTTAGTCGAGGATTCTTTTCTCGTTTGTTCCGAACGTCGAAAATCGTGGTCGGACCGGGACTCGTGCGAAATACGGATAGAAAGTGGTTGGAGATTTATGCGGTGTGTGTACGATGTGATTTCTGGTGCGGTTACACTTTGGGGAAAATGGGAATACGCACGAAAAAGCAAAAGCACAATCAGGAAATTGTGAAAACGATATCTACGGTATGTACGGTTTATTCCTATACACCCTATTATTTCCTTAATTGTTTAAAATACAGAATAATGTTTCGTACGAACGTTATTTAACTTCGTTCAGAAATTTAATAAGATATTTCCATTTCTTTTTGTATTCTTATGTAGAGATATATCGAAATTCGGCTTTGAAATCTGGTACGGAAAAAAGAAATTGAGCTCCGTACATAACACGATTGAAACGAATAAAAAATTATGCCCACTAAACTGTCTAAACAAGAAAACAAAGAAACATCTCTCTCCAAGATGATTTAACGCGCGTCAAACGGTGGTCTATTACGCCGACGTTCTTGCCAATTCTCTTCCCCTCGTCATCGGACAACGCAGATTTTTCCAGCGCAATCGCGACGCCGAGAACGTTTGTCATCGGCACGCGACACGAAATATAAATCGTAAACAGGCTGGCCGAGCTACAGGTTGAGGGGGACGACCGTGAACGAGGCAGAAATGAGAATAAACTTCGCCGTGGCGCGTGATCGTCGAAACTCCACGCGAACAAAATCGCGGCCCTTTTCTTCCTCAGCGTTACACACCCTGTCCCGGTCTTTCTTATTCACCTGCCACCCCTTTTATTATCGAGCGACACGCGCGGAACACGTACCGAAAAACGCACGTCCCATCGTTCAGCTCCACCCGTGACCGTTCCAGCGACTAGTTTCACACGAACCAGCCAATTTTTCTACGTGCCCAACGACTTTGCCCTCTGCGAAACGTTGCATCGGAATATGTGCCTCGAACGTGTTGCACACGTGACAGTTGCACATGGGTGGAGACGCGAATTCTTTGATTTCGTTAGATACCGTGCAATGGACGTGCATTGGATGGCTTTGGGGTTTTTGTGCGCACGTTGCGTGAGAATTTGACATTTTTGGCGATTGAAACAAAATTGTTAGTTGATTGTACGATATTCTTCTGAATTTTTCTTGTTTTTCCAACTGGTGACAAATTGTAGAGGGATGGTTTTCGACGGGCTTATTTCGTAGAAGCTGTAATCGAATGAACTATGTAAAAATGGATAAATTGTGTATTATTAAACTCGGTGTTGGCAAATGATTATATTCTATCAGATATCGTAGATTCTATTGTTTCATCGGTTTGTAAAAAGTTCCATCGTTCAATAGAATTAATGGGTCACCTACTCGGGATGACTTCATCGCTCGATAAAATACCACATAGTTTAAGAGTTAGACTATCCTATAAATATCACTCTGTTCAGCTAGAAAGCTGATCCTATAGCTGTTTATGTAATATTCGTTACTGCACGAATTACAAGATCATATTTTATTCGAACCGAGAAACTTACAGTTTGCTCGAAACGAACGCTGTCCGGAGACCCTGCAAACCTTAGCGTACGGGCACGAAACTTTAAAGTATTGATTTCCCAGGGATCGCCACTAATCTTGAACGTCAGGTGAGTTACAGGGTTTTCTCCAATTTCCGTCTCTCCTCCAGCTCCTCAAGAGAGAAAGGCTCCGTTCTCCGTTTTATCGCCCGAACGACTGCTCGATTTTCGAGCGTACGAATCGACAAATCGAATTCTAGCTGTTTGTTCACCGAAGCCCTGCCTCCTTCGTTTCTTTCTCTCCTTCCATCGTGCTTTCTTTACACAAACTTGCTCTTTCGTGCACGTATTTCCCGTGCTACATACGTAGACCACGGGAGAATGGACTGACGCGATTCAATTTGAAAAAACGGAACAACTAAGGCGTCGTCGTCGACGCGGGGACGAAACAATATTTTAACCGAGGCGAGAAGGGGCTTCGAGGGTCCTTCGTCCCTTCGTGTGCTCGAACGAGAGAACAACTTCGAAACAATAATAACAAATATATACCTGCCAAACACTTTACGTGTCGATAAAAGGAACTGCGCGCTTTTGAGGTCCAATCTACTCGAACGTTCCCTACAACTCGCTATACATAAGGAACCTCTATCACCGTTTCGCTAAATGTGTTCGATGCAGAAGAACAGGAAGCTTTTACATGGCTGGTTTGATTTCTCAGTGTATTCGAACGTATCTTACCAGAACCGAGGACGTCTCGTTGCAGCTACTATCAGCCGACGTTGTCGTAAAGTTCGGCCCTGGATAGCGAGACCTTTCCATTCCAAACAAAAATATCGTCGGCTCGATGTTCGTTTCCTTTTCGTATGACACACGCTCTGTCGTGTGCTCTTATCGTTAAGTAGAATCGATATCGTGTCGCACCCAGAAGTCCCGGTCACGCCCCTGTAGGTTACTGCACCCATCGGCCTGCCGACCAACAGCAACGATCGTTAAATCTTTTCGCGGGTATCACTTGGTTATTGTATCCCTGGCACCGACGACCGCTCGATGACTCGCGATTCCCGTTAACCGATACACGCTCTTTCGTTTTTTGACCTCTCGTGCCTCGCGTTCTGCTTGCTCCTACGCTCCCGTATTTGTCAAAGCGTACACGTCAATGGCTTTGTTTCCTGTGATGGATTGGAGGAATGGTTGGGACCATGCGATGGGCATCGGGAGGATCACAATTTGAGAATAAAGCAGTTATATAAATAAATAAATTTACTGATATTTGATAGGTTTGAATAGGAATAAGCCGATATCGAAAGCTAGTGTGCGTCTGTTCTCAGATTAAGTCTAACCCGTAGGTGGCCGTGCTCCGTTTCTGATTCAGATCGAGTGTCGATTTATTTCATCCACCATTTTTCCACTACGCTCCAGTAACTTGTTAAACTTCACGACTATTTGAAATATTGCTCATTGGGATGGTTTCCGACGTCTTCTTCGATACTTCACGACACGTTGCACACGGGCTTGCCGGCGTCGACGATGAAATCAGAAACTGCGGTGAATAGCGCTGCGCGGCGATTTCCGCGAGTACCACGCGAAAACGGAGAATCGTACACTCGAGCTTGACTGAAATCCGGCTTACGAACGCATAACCATCGCATAAAACCGCCTACTAAAAAAGCATCGATACCTCTGCCGGATCTGTTAGCTGAGAAAAACCGGAAACGGTCGTCGCTTTTGGTCGATGGCTCGAAAAACGAGCCGGATACGACTTGGAGGTTCTTCGCGTCGCGACAACAATGGAACCGGTTGGATCGATTTTTACGAGAATCAATATTTCTATTCCGCGGCTTGCGGCTAACCGACGTGTCCAGTGACCTCGATGCGAGTTCGATAAGCCGGTCACCCCTGCCGACGCATCGATCCACGGTCCGATCAATATTTTCATCCACTTCTGTCGACTGTGTCGCACGGAAAGTGTATAGGATTGTTCAAACTTTCGACCCCGACGTCGAGGAAGTCTAATCCTCTCTCACTCTCTTGAGTAGCGATTAAAATTACATTTGTTCCCTTCCGCGCAATCAACGTCAGACTCAACGATCCAATATTTACCCTCGCGGCAGCCGAGTAGTGACCCTTCGCGGTTCGAGATCTCAAAAATCAATAACGGAAAGGGTCACCGGCCTCTCGTTTGGACTCTGAGATGAACAGCTGCTCGTTAACGTCGGAACGATTAAAAAATTATAGTGTCGTCTCTGTTGCGTACTAAAGGAGTAATAAGGATTAGTAGAATAAAGTGCAACGCAAGGGAAAATGAAAAGAAGCAAGGTACAAGGGCAAAGTTCAGCAAATAAATAACAATGTTATCGAACTTCGACCAATCTTAGAAGATATCGGAAAAGTTTCGCGATAAGTATCTACCCATTCGAGGGTTAATCGAACGTGGACAAACTGTGGACGTTTTCATCGACGAATTCCTCTCACGATTCTTCCGGGCTATTCTTTTTTCCTTCGCGAGACTGTAAATGAACCGTAAATGAACCACCAAAATAACGACGAACGCTGTTCCCCATATATAGAAAACGGTCGAAGCAATTAACAGTTCGCTCCGTGGCAACGTATTGCGAGCTGTCAGTCGTCCAATTTTTTCCCCGACTGTCGCCACGTCCGCGGTTCCTATTTTAGGCGAACACCGGCTTCATTTCTCAAGCGTGCCGTACACGGACCGACGTTCACTAAAATTCTTTCCTTGTTCCTGCGAACGTTATCCGTTCGGGACGCGTGTCGACGCGTTCTTCGAGCCACCCCTTGCACTTTAACAACGGAGAAGAAACGCGACATAAAAAGAACCATCGAAAGGGCGTCGCCTTTAGGCATTGGTAATACCGATGACGCGACGACAACGCACGAAAGCGGTCGCACTCGACGAACGAGGAAGGACGAAAACAACGGTGACATGGTTGCTGCGAAAGCGAAACCGGTGGTCACTCTAATTAATATTCGATGACGCGTCACGCTCAGGTGCTACCGTGCTGACCGGATGTACGAACTTACGGGGACACGGGTTTTACGAGCTACACGCGAACTCTTCCTGCCACGCATCCGACCCGGTCCCTTTAGTCTTACCCACTCACAGCCAATAATCGTGCTCTTCTTCGGCAGTCCTTCCCTCCTCGGTTTCGTTCGTGTCACGAAAGAGTCAAACCACCTACCACGAGGTTTCATCAACAGCCGTACGCACGTCGTCGCACGTGACGCGCATTTATCCGTCCGCTTTTTTGTCGAGCCACGGCCAATTTTCCAAAGTCCAGCGGACATTAATCATAGAAGAGACGGGGCTAATAACCCGCTGAATCCGTGTACACCGGCAGGCTCGGACAGAGAAAAAGAGAGGCGAACGAGGATAGAGAAGGAAGGACACTTGGGACCACCACGGGTATTGTCGTCGTCGGGGATACACCTCGGAATTGCTAAACGTCACGGTCGTCGTCGGAAGTGAGACGTTCACCAGTTTTCTCGTGTTAATCAAAAAGTCTCATAAAGGCCAGGCGATACGTAGGTTCGTGTGGCGTGGACGACGTAACGAGCTTCGTAGCTGAAACCATGATCTATTGGACGGAGCGATTACTCGCACCCGCGTCACCTTCTTTTTCCTACCACCACCTTTTTATTTATTTATGGCTGTAATCTCTTTGATGCAATACCTTGTATGTGAACGAAAGAAGAATAGATGGTTTCGATTACGAGGTAACTGTTTGTCAAGGAAATTGTGTTTCTGCAAAGAAAATTCTTCTACGTGGTCGCGCATGATCGTTGAGACCGGTACGCCTCCATCTTCAACACCTAACTCTATCCATCGACTGTTTTGTCACGCGAGTCAGTCAGTAGTCGCGAGGACAACGCTTAAATCATTAATCTGCGAGNTAAAAAGAACCATCGAAAGGGCGTCGCCTTTAGGCATTGGTAATACCGATGACGCGACGACAACGCACGAAAGCGGTCGCACTCGACGAACGAGGAAGGACGAAAACAACGGTGACATGGTTGCTGCGAAAGCGAAACCGGTGGTCACTCTAATTAATATTCGATGACGCGTCACGCTCAGGTGCTACCGTGCTGACCGGATGTACGAACTTACGGGGACACGGGTTTTACGAGCTACACGCGAACTCTTCCTGCCACGCATCCGACCCGGTCCCTTTAGTCTTACCCACTCACAGCCAATAATCGTGCTCTTCTTCGGCAGTCCTTCCCTCCTCGGTTTCGTTCGTGTCACGAAAGAGTCAAACCACCTACCACGAGGTTTCATCAACAGCCGTACGCACGTCGTCGCACGTGACGCGCATTTATCCGTCCGCTTTTTTGTCGAGCCACGGCCAATTTTCCAAAGTCCAGCGGACATTAATCATAGAAGAGACGGGGCTAATAACCCGCTGAATCCGTGTACACCGGCAGGCTCGGACAGAGAAAAAGAGAGGCGAACGAGGATAGAGAAGGAAGGACACTTGGGACCACCACGGGTATTGTCGTCGTCGGGGATACACCTCGGAATTGCTAAACGTCACGGTCGTCGTCGGAAGTGAGACGTTCACCAGTTTTCTCGTGTTAATCAAAAAGTCTCATAAAGGCCAGGCGATACGTAGGTTCGTGTGGCGTGGACGACGTAACGAGCTTCGTAGCTGAAACCATGATCTATTGGACGGAGCGATTACTCGCACCCGCGTCACCTTCTTTTTCCTACCACCACCTTTTTATTTATTTATGGCTGTAATCTCTTTGATGCAATACCTTGTATGTGAACGAAAGAAGAATAGATGGTTTCGATTACGAGGTAACTGTTTGTCAAGGAAATTGTGTTTCTGCAAAGAAAATTCTTCTACGTGGTCGCGCATGATCGTTGAGACCGGTACGCCTCCATCTTCAACACCTAACTCTATCCATCGACTGTTTTGTCACGCGAGTCAGTCAGTAGTCGCGAGGACAACGCTTAAATCATTAATCTGCGAGGTTTTTCAACTTTCGAAGCCAATGGACCGAGGAAGGAGCGCGTCACGCCCGAACAACCGCGAACAACCGAGAACAGAAATCGGTTCGCCTCGCGAATGCCCCGTTTGGAGTTGCATCGCGCTGTTTTTAACCGGTTCTCACAGTCATTCGGCGATGGGTTTACGCAAGTATGTAGTCCGGTAGTCGAACGACCGGCCGTTTCATACCGTGTCCTTTGTTTTCCGCGGCAGACCGGCCCCGATACCAGATAACGATAAAACGCTTATCTCGCCGTTAATGAAATTTACGATCGCAGGAAATGGCGATTTCGCGGGTTCGTATGTACATATTTTTTCCACGAACGCGAACCGGCCGCAGAATTATGCGTTTGACTAACTAACAGGGCAGATTTACAGCCGTCGAGCGTGCACAAAAACGAACGTGTCCTCTCCTCGTCGCGAGAGAGCATTACACGTACAGTGTATACACGAACGCACGAATCTCGCAACGACGTCCTCGCGATTTTTAAGATCCTCTCGCGAACAGCCTCGAGAGCCATCCGCGTTCTACGAGAATCAATCCGACTGTAAATAACGACCGCTCGTAAAATCGGTCGAACGGCAGGGACGTAAAATCTTGCGCGACCTTTTAGTATGCTTTAGGCTGATAAACGCGTCACCAGGTCGACGTAAATAAAAAGCAATTAACGATAAATTTCCGAGCGCCGGTGTTAGACGGGCAGGGCATGACATTCGACGTGACTCGCGAGACCCTGGTCCAAACTACCCAGGCAGCCAGACCTGCAATTATGACGCGAAAAGTTTTAATTAAACCGGCCGTCCGAAGCCGATGCAGCCGAAAAACGAAGAGCAAGTCGGCCTAGGATCGTGGATACTTTGTTCGACGTGGTCGACTCTACACGCGTGTATTCCCTTTCTGTAACCCCTTCCTTCTATCCTTCTCTTCTTTTCTCTTTGTACTCCTTCGCCCTGTGGTTCATCTCTCATATTCTTCCTCCACCTACTCCGATTGCAACCAGGCTCGTTGATGGTGTTCGGTTTCTGATTATCGGAAATCGATCCCTAGCAGGCCGTTAAGGACACGGTTGACTAAGCGGTAGGTGTGCCTTCGCTTCTCCGCTTTCACCGGTAAAACGTATGTACAATTGCCGGACTCGCGATGCTCTTTTGTTATTTTCGTTGTACGTACACACGGTCTTTTCTCCCCTCTGTGTTTTCCTCTCGATATTACTACTCCCCGGCTCGGTGTACCTCGCCGTTCGAGACCGCGAGAATGATTGCCCTCGAGAAAGATTGACGTTCATGGGGCTGTTTGTGCGCACGTTTAATTTCGGTAATAAATTCGACGGATCGTCGCCGATAGAAGGTTTCCCCTCTTTTTAATTGAAACGTCCCATCGGGAGTCTCTAGTATTTTCAATTTCGCTGTACCAATTCCGTCGGCCACTTTAATAACTGTTAATGCGAGAGCCGCTCGATTTGATTGACACCGAGAAGAAGGAACACAGGGTCGAACCAGAGGATTCTCAGGCTTCGCCAAACAGAGAACCGGTGCCCGCCAGACCATGGCCGGTTCTTTTCCCTCGGTTCGTTCTTCTTCACCGGGTGAGCTTCGATTCCTGATTATTGGAAATCGATCACCGACGGTCCGTTAAGGACACGGTCTAGGAAGTCGTTGGCCGTGCGCGCGCGATGCCAATGCAACAGAAAGTCCTGTGAGTTTCGTCGATGAGCGATTCGAGACGGTCGTTCACATTTAAATATCATCGCGCGTCTCGACGCCCACTTGCGTCGGCGTTGAACTTTCGAAATTTGACGGTCTCCGAAAAATCGGCGCCGATTGACATTTTAAGGTGTTAGCAATTCTCTCGAAAGTTCCTCGAGAGGGAGAAAATAAATTAAAAATAAAAATCTTACGTTTTTTAAAGCGCGATTAATAATCTTGTCCGATCAACTCTGATTCCTTTGGATAACAGAGAAAATTGGTAACGTCAACGTGATTTAAAAATAATAGAAAGTAATTTTTCCAGAGAAGATTTTCGATCGAAAATCGCAACACGTCCCTTACAAGAATACTTTGTCTCCTCGAAACAACAACCTCCGTTGTCCGACTTAGCACTCGCTAAATTTCCCTGTCAATTCTTCTCCATTTAAATCCTCGAGCAGCAACGCATTCGCATAAATTTCCAGGACTTGAACAAAACACGTTTCCATGTGGAAGGAAAGTGCAGCAAGAGAGGCGGTTTCATCGTTTCTAATTCACCGATTCGTATGCTGGTCCACGAGCGAGCGCAAGGCGCGAGCAAAGAGAAAACATGAAATTAGGTTCCTTAGGAGGCGGCGTTTCTTCGGACAGAGAAATATAGACGGCACGCCAGTAACGGCGGGACCATTCCGGAGAATGATGCCAACACAGAAAATGCCTGAAGGATGGGGAAGAGAGAGGGACGAAAATTGAGCAGCGAGGGCGGTCGTTGTAAATTAAATTCGGTTGTGGAGGAAGTCATAACGACTGGCACGTGCCCTGTGCTCGTTGCTCGGTGCGTGCGTGCGTCTTGAGATCATGGAAAAATCTTCTACACGCACACTCGTACACACACCCAGAAGCTTTTTCCCTCTCGTCAGGAAGCGTGGCTAGTACGTGATTCGAATATCTCAGCCTGGTTAATATCGAGTCGGTGGCAACGGAAGAGGGTCTAATTATAAGCTGATTATAAACCTCGCACGGATTTATTTCCCTTGTCTCTCTACCTGACTCGTCCCTGCGACAATTTTTCAACCCCCATGATTCATCGCTGGGACTTCGGTTCCCTTTAACTTGGGTCTTTATAAAAGGCTTAAGACGAGGAAGTCGATTGACTCGAATAAAAGGTTTCGTTGATGAGTGTACGGAATGAATAAGTGTATCTAACGTGAAAGTTATTTAGCGGAGAATGAATCAGAAATGTCGATGCAATTCATCTTTGGTTCGAACTGAATCAGTCGGAATGACTGGGAAGGTGGAGCGTTGCGCAATGAAATCGAGTAATATTTCAAAACGAGCGCGTACCAACCACGCGCGTTCGAATCTGTTGCGAGAGAGGCAATTATATAACGTGACCGGAGTTACGTACGGTTTTTCATTCGGTTAAATTAAAAGTGAACCCTCCACGACACCGAGTGCATCATTTTTTGCCACGCACATGCGCCTGCATTCTAGAAAAAAAAAACCCCTGGCCCCGATAGAAACTTTAATTACTCGTATCGTTAATTAAATCCGACTGCTCACAACGAGCAGTTCAGTTGACCATCGGCCGAAGCTTCACCCCCTCGGTGCTCGTATTTCACGAAAGCTGATAATGCGCGGATAAATAATAAGGGACGGGACCATTTCTTTCGTCGCTAGTGGGTTTACACAGTTTTCATCGTCGAAAGTATAGGGAGGGTCAGAGAGGGACACGGAAGAGGAGTGGTGGAAAAATAACGCGTTTTTCTCCACGCCCTTCAACCCTCGTAGGCAGTCGAAACCCTTTCGACTTCGATGCATTTCAACGAGGTTTGTCCGAGATTGATGAATCGGAAAACAGTAGTTTAAACCGGGAGGAAAAACGCGGCGATTAACGCTTCGTAGCTGGGTTGACCCGTGCGCGCGACGAGGGTCGACCGCTCGTTCGAAGCCACCCTCTTTGTAATCGATTGCAGCTGAGCAAACGAAACCTCGAAATTAACGGGCTATTACGAATTTAAACGCCGTAATAACCGCTCGACCTGCCCGCTGGTCAACTATTCGTTACCCCGTTGTACGCCGTCGGACACGATTCTCCGGTTCGATCGAAATAAAACACGTTGCACCATCGTTTCCCGTCCCGTGGCGTAAATTTACGAGCATATTTTTCTCTTGCCGGCACGAGCGGCCACGGTGTCGGTAATTCCACGTAAATAACGAAAGGAACAACCGACAGATCCTGACACGGGGTTACGTTTTACGCGGTGTTCCGTAGGTGGACCGGTCGTGGTTCTCAGGAAACAGGTGGTTAAGATAAAATTGCCAGGATAACCGAGGTTTTTCCAAGCGGAATTTTAATCAGCGAGAACTGGGCCTAGTCGCGGTGAGAGTATATTATCTCGCAGTTAATTAGAAACGTTTCGATCGGCACACGAATCGCGTATCCTTTTCCTCTGTTCCTGTTCGACTCGGAAGAATTTAAGAAAAGTAGGTGTTCGCTTGGTTAAACGAACGTGACGGGAAAGTTGATCTTTTAATAAGAAATTATGGTTAATATTGGTAGGTGATTATTAAGATTTTAATAAAGATAAGGTTCTAAATATTACACGAACCACTGTTAGTTATTTTCGGACAATTTTTGTGCCTGACTAAATAGCTTCGAAGGAAATTACAAGAGCCTACTAGGTTCTAAAATTGCTCATTTTCGAGATAATACTGCTATCGCAATTTTTCACACTCTTATTGCGCGCGCGTATACGAACGAGTCGATGATCGCACGACTACTTCGAAGAACAAGTTTCGTAAATGTGTTTCCATTCACTTCTCAGGTCTTTATAAAATCATTTTAAATTACACGTTACTAGGTTATCATTAACTCTATAATAACGACGCCAATTCTACTATAAATATTATAATCGCTTTCTTTCACCTGGTCCATTCACTCGAGATTATTCAGCAAAAAAATTGACGCAAGCTTAGCACTGTATCAAATTTGAACTTTCCGATAAACTTCCAAACCACGTACGTCTTGTGTTCAAATTATATCTAATTCCTTTCAACTTTATCTCCGTCCCTATCCTTTTTTTACCCCAATATTCTGGAAGCAAAAAACCACCACTATTTTCTCGCTTTCACAAGCTCGATACGCTCCGAACCAAGTAAATGTCCTGTATTAATCACTTAACCCTTCTATTCCATAAAATTCCGCTGCACCCACACAAGAATTCACGACCTTTTCGAAGAACCGTCTCCCTCGGGCGCTGCCGCGCCTATCCTTCAGGGGATTCTGATCTTCTTCCATATACATGGAAGAGGTCGACGAAAAAAGGGACTCTTTATTCCTCGGACGGCGTTTATCAGCGCTATCGCGCGTGCACTTGACCAAGCCGAGCCACGAAGAGCAGACGCGAAGAGAAAGGGAACAGTCTCGCGCAGTGTCTAGATCATCGAAGTGGCGCCAGCATGCAAACGAGCCGAGACACGTCGGCTAACCGAGCGTCCAACGAGTTAAGAACGGCGAACTTGATTTTTTCAAGGAAGAAAAGAACGAAGTTTAAGTTTCTTTTCCAAGGAATCAGCAGTTTGTAAGAAAATTCAACCGTAACTATGTATGTGGACTATTCGTATGTGGATTGGACTTTTATACCTCCCTTTTATGCTTCGAAAGATACCGAGAAATAAAATAACCAGGAAGTCACAGACTCTGATACCACAGAAACGGTCAGGATGTCACGCATATACGTAACGGTGACAAAGAACAGAAACTTCACGTTAGCACCGTCTACGAGACGAGTTGTCGGTGTTTGCTTTTTTCCCACTATTTATTATTAATTATCGTTAAATACACAATTTCTCTCGGTCGTTTCCGGTAGCCAGGAACCACGTGGCATGGTATATTTTTAAACCGACCGATACACGTCCAAACCACACGACAGGTGGATCGTTAACCATGAACGTCGTCGCTACTTCTTCGCCCCTTGGCGTCGTTTTTTCACGGTGCTTTCCTGCTTCATGGACGGTGACGAATGCCCTGGCACACCGCGTCAAGTTGTCACAAGCGTGGTATATTTTTTAGGACCAGCTACAGTGGCGCTTATTTACGACAGGAGGATGATATGGCTTACGATTATCAGAGAATTTTGCGAACTTTGATGCAACGTGGCTCATAAAAAAGAAGTTTATGAATCGAGGGATGGCCCGTAGAGCGATTCATCGCTCCCTGTTCATCGGAGAATCGCAAAGAGGGATGAAATCCCTGTGATCGACGAGGGTAAACTCGACTTTAGCGAGCGACCAGTCAAAGACAGCAGTGGTATCGGCGATATCCTCTCTCCCCGAGTCGGGATTGTTAATAATAGCAGAGGCATAAATCAAAGTCCCATTCGCGTCTTTATTGCTCTATTAAATGGGACAGCTGGTGCCTGGCGTCGGTTCTACGCTTCGACACGGAAAACCAGGCAGTCAAAGAGGGAAACAGAGAAGTACCAAGGGAACGAGAGGAAGAGAGACAGATGAATCAGCCGGATGGCTTCCGCGAGGGCGCATTTGTCTCGACGCGGAGAATATATCGGGGATGGTGTGAAAACGTGCGGTCTAGAAAGTTATGTCGATCCGTATCCGGTTCGGCTATTAGACGTATCGAGTTAATATCATTAATTTCCGTCAATGATTTCGCTATCGTCCGCCCTCGCGTTTCGATTCCATTATAGCGGCCGTGCCGCTCGTCGCGGACCGATCGAAGCTTGTTTACATACAAATGCGTCCGGTTATATCGTGCACCCTTCCACTTTCGCTCGGTAACGCGATTTCAAACTAATTCGCTGCCGGTAATTTTCTATTCGAGCCGAATGCGAAGTCAATTGGCCGGTTCGCCGGGTGAGATTACCTTCCACGGTCCAAAGTGACTCGCGAATCCGGAGATGGGTCAAATTGAGAATCGCGAAGGAATAAGTTTCCTGTAGCGATGCCTAGCGACTCTTGCCACCGCAACTTTTCCCATTTAATTTCGAATCTTCTCGCGTACATTAATCTTTCAACGACAGTGCAGTTTCATCGGCGAATAATCTCAACAGACAGAAGAGTTTCAGAAGTGAAAATTATTTTATAATTTCAATTTCTAGATTTCGTGGAGTGAACATTTAAAGTTTTCTGCACGCTAAATTGATCTACAAATATCTTGCATTCGTTGGGCAATTGTTTACAGAAATAGCTCTACGTACAGCTGTTACTCGTCGACCGAAGAATTAATTTGCAGTCAGAGTACTAGAAATAGTGAAATAAATTTTTAAGGGACGCAGCACTTTGCAACCTTTGAAATATTCACAACAGTCCACGCGGGATATCAAAGTCGTTTACAGCGAGAACACGAGGTTCCATTTTGACTATTAGCCGGGATCGACATACGGTGCTGCACATTGGTAAGTCGACGGGTTCTGCATCGTTCAAACCCTGGAGACCCAAGATTTTGCTGCTCGGAATTCGAAGCACCAACACGACGGTAACACGTGCCGCTCGCGAAGTTAGATCGTCGCGTGTTCTGGGCGCTGTCGTATCGGGTTAATAACATTAATTTCCGTCAACGGGCTCTCGAACTCCAATTCTCGGGCCCCAGTTGCTGATACCTACCGATCGAAACCTGTTTACATATAAATTCGTCCCGTAAAAGGCCAGCTGCGTGGCGCAATCTCGAACACTGGCCGTCCGGTTAATTTTCGCGCAACAACGCGCGCCCTTGCTAACTCCCCATCGATACGCGGCACCTTGCCGACAAAAGGCAAATTCGTGACAAATATTCAGAGATCGGTGGTATTCGTACCAGCCATTTAAGTTGGTGCGGTGATACTTTGAATTTAGGACGGTGAATAATGTTTGTCAGGATAAACTTTGAAGAGTTCATTGAAATCTTGGTTAAAATGAATTTACGATTATTCCGTCAATAGTTTAATTAACGTATAAATCGTGATGATGTTTTATCCAAACCATCAGTAACTATTATCCACGTATTCCACTTGCTTAATTTAAACGCTTTCGCAAATTCACCTTCCCCTTTTTGAACTTTAAAAGAAATTTACCCTGACACTAGAAGCAAAAAAGAACACCCTGTCGTAGCCACGCAACGAAGAACGGTATAAAATGGAGGAACACGATTATTAGAAATATCGCGAGTCGTATCGTGAGAGTGGACCTTTCACGACAACGTAGCCGATGGAATCGGCCGCGATATATCGTGGAATGCTGTTCCGCGTTGAAATTCCGAGCATCTGGAATCGGGCCAACCATTTTTATTGCCACGAGTCTCTTCGTTCGACGTTTCGCTCTGACCAGAACGTACGCACGCTTTGCCGCGAGTCATGAATATCCCTGTCCTCGCCAATAAAACGCTTCGAATTCTTTCGACCTGACGACGCTCTCGACAACACCGAGGAAGGTCGCCGTCTAATCGACCTACGTCGCGTGAGTTAAACCCGCCTCGTCTTCGGCCGATTTCTATGCAGACGAGGATCGAGGTGCGAGACTCGATGTCGACTTCCGTGCTGTGCACGTAACTAGGACGCAGCCTGCTCGTTTTACGAATCTACGACCGATCTCTGACCAGGATGAGAAAGAAGAGAGCAGGGCAGAACGAGAGAGAGGAAATTCTATCAGGACAGATGCAGTCAAACTAGACTGGAAGCCACGTGTACAAAGCTCCGAAATCCCCCACGGACTCGACGATTTTGCGGGCCGGAGTCGACGTTAGATACGCTTCAGGGAGCATTAGGAGCCTCGAGAAACCGTCGAACGAGCATTTCTAAGCTGTAAGCATCTCCCCGGGCGAATCTCGCATCTCCTGGTGCCCTCGTTACGCTTTAACGGTAATAATCTTCCTCGTATTTCGCGTTTGCTGCGTTCCTCTTCGACACGGTGTACGTAACTCGTCGAGGTAACGATCCTGAAATTCTAAGATGGGAATCATCGATTCGGAATTGACAATCGTGGAGCAGAATTCACGAGTGAGAGCTCCGAAAAGTGTCTCGATCATCAGGGAATAGACTATCGCCAATTATCGACGATGAAAGGATTCGTTGACCGGGGAAAGCAAATTTTCACGGACCATTCGGAACAACGGCGTGACTTCCGAGCAAGAAACTGAGAGACGTGATGCCCAGTGGTGCACGACGATGCACGTTTCTTGCTGCGAGAATCCGGCAGATCGAATCTGCGCGAAATCCGTTCGATCACGAGTCTACTCCATCTCATCGTGATTCGACCGATCTCGCATAAACCGAGTCACGCGAATCGGTATCGTCTCGGAACAGTCATTGAACCGACATCCACGCCTTCGCCTCTGCCACGCTGTAACTATCGGCTATACCGAACCAGGACAAAGGGAGCACGCTACGAATTAATAAGCATACTCTTCTAAACGCTCCCTGCGACCAAAGAAATCCCCTTTCCGGGCCATGTCGAACGATCCTCGACAGTCCGTTCATAATGTGTTGCAGCTGAAACCATCTAGAGAGGGGCCACATTTGAAGGGGCGTCTATCCTATTGTCAGAGACCTAGTTTCCTACCGTGGATTCGAGAGACGCTGACTTTCGGGCCCCTCTGGCCCTCTTCAGGACGCAGCGAGAAAAAAAATACACCGAGAGAAAGAGAGAGAGCAGTTTCATTCCGGTCGGTCGATGCGAGCTCACGCTCGGTCGGTTTATTCGAAGAGACTGCGATTTGCGCCCAGCTTCGAGTGTTCCTCTCCACGGGACGTCCTATTATCGTGCTCTTCTCTCCATCCTCTACCCCATCCCTTCTTTATTTCTCTCTTTCCTTTTCAGTCTCTTTTTTTCGCGACTCCCTGCCTCGGCTAAGTGGATTATCAGAGATATCCGTTTGATCTCTCGGCCGAGGGGTGGCTCGGATAAACTTCCGAACGTCTCACGGGTTCGTGCAGGTGCACCGGATAAGTCCTTTTCGTTTGGTGCGCGCGTGACAGTCGGAGACACGTCGGGGGTGGTATTGAATTTTACACAAGCTTCTCCTTTTCTCGCAGCAAATATCAAGGGACAACGGTTCCTCGTCGATCCAGGCATACCTATCGAGACTCTCATACCCTTCGGAGACTTTGAAATCACACGTTCCACGAGCGTGCACGATTAATTCAGTTATCGAGAAAGTTGGAGCCGCGCGATGCACAGAATCCTATTACAGCGAAGCAACCACTCCCGCGTGAAATTTACCGCGAAGAAGAGACCGCGCTTATTTCTTCCCCGTTGACACGATTGTTCCCTGTAATTACTCCACCCTTCCTGTTCTCCCGAGCCACTGTATTCCAGTGGCACGAGCGAGAGCGTGGTATCGATTAAAACTTGCCTCTCTCTTCTTTTCTATCTCTGTCTTCTTCATTTTCTACCGTATCGGTACTCGGTTGGTTTCTAGTCGAGTCGTTTTCACCAGGACACGGCTCGTAGCCACTGTCGACGATGACGACAACGACGACGTCAACGACTTAGGCAGTCAAGTAGGAAAAGTAGCAGCTGGGTCGTCGCGAGGCATGCGTCGACCAACGAGAACGATGACTTTCTTCGCGAGGGGTTCTCGATTCAATGGGGTCGCGATGATCCGACAATGGAACCGAGTTTGGACGAGGGAAAGAACTTCCATAAGGGTTTTTCTGGAGGGATCTCCAGCGAAATAACGAGTCACGCTCCCTCGGTTGCACGATCCACCGGTGGTGGCGAACCGGTGAGGAAAGGGGTGAGACGTACGGGGAAAGGCGTTCGAGGTGGAAAGAAGGAAAAGGACAAAGGGGGGAGGAAGGGAAGACTGGAGGAAAAACGAGGAGACGTGTGACAATCTTATTGTCGTTTCTGGATCCGCAGAAAAGTCGTTTCTGTGCTGGCGCATCCAACAATGAGAGCGAACCCGCTCTTTCTCCTATCCTTCCTCCTTCGCTGCCACTTTCGCCTCGTCTATTTTTCTATCCCCTCTGTATTCGACTCGGCCAGCCTGTCCGTCAGTGTCCCTCGACGCGCAAAAAGCAGTTAAAGCGATTAAAGTCCCCGAAAGCTCGGCGAGAGGCGAAGCGCGATAGAAAGCCTTGCGAGTTCTTTGCCGGCTCTCCCTTTTTCCTACCTCTGCCCTCTGCTACCATCTTAACCGGCTGGGACCAAGAACAGGGGGAGGAGCTGGGATATTGCGACTCGTGCTGGAATTGCCCCGGGCAATTGCACAGGAATCTAACTTCCATTCGGACTTATTATTTGAACAGGGGTAGCGGACCGGCATGGCACTCCGATGGCTTAACGCTCCTCGGCTTCCGGTCCCCTCCTCCAACCCGCCATCCATTCTTTTTGTTTTCTTCCGATCGATGTCAGACCCGATCAAACGCGATCAGACGCGATTAATAGACCGTGAAACGTGCTGCCTTAACGATTGCGAATCGATACCAGCTGAGTGGAAATGGATCTATTGCGAAGGTAGAAGTTAGAAGAGTTCGGATCAAAGATGGATAACCACTTTGTACGTAGAAGAACGATCGTTGCTGTTGCTTGTTTTTCAGAGCATTCTAAATATTCGAAGACAAGTGTACAGGGTAAAGTGGTTTAGGTAAACCTATAGGATGGAATCTGTTTCGAGTTTCACGACGGGGTGCTGAGGACCTAGATCCGACATCCACGCGGTAGGTCGCAAGGGTGCTTCACAAAACACGGGTTCTTCTCATATTTATACGATCTTAAGTACCTGGTAACCTCAAGTACCTGTTCGATGGAACCTATAGCCATACAATACCGTCTCTATGTAAATACCATAGATCTTCCAATTCTACATATTTGAAGATCCTAACGTAAATCAATTTTCATATCTCAAGGAAGAAAGAAGTATCACGCACTTGAAAATTTAAACTCTGTAACATGTTGGAGCTTCTCAAAATACACTTCATATCTGAAGGATAATATCGTTCGAGCAGATAATCCTCTGATCGCCTCCTAAACGAGTATTAACACACTTCCACCCCCCATCGTCAACCGAATACATCGACAATCAAATTTCAGTCAATTCAACGAAACCGCCCTATGAAATCTCGATGAATTCGCGCAAACGAAGCATGATCAAGGTCGTGCGCTAATAATCCCTCGGCCGACTCGATCGGTGGGTGAAAGGCAGGCGAAGCAAGGGTCAAGGATTAAATCTCGCGTCGCGCGCCACACAGCGAGATCTCCGAACCGGAAGAGCAATTACTACTGATTGACCCGCTCGCGTGGTGCTCGCCAGCCGAACCGTGTAACGGGATTAATAAAGGTCTCCAACGTTTATAATCCGACCGCAGGGGCGAGAGGAGGTTGTTCCTCTCGAAGGTGGATGGGGAAGCCAAGGCACGTGCTTTTCGATACTCGAAGTCGCTCCTTCTTCCACGCGGTGAACGATCGCTTTTTCATTTTTATTTCAACCGGCGCTAATTGCTCGCGCAACCTCGCAGCGCGGTAAATTAAGAAGCGAGCAATCGGGAACACGCTTTTGTCGGCTAATGCTCTCGACTTAGCGGCGGCTAATTGGCCACCAGACAATACCCTTTGCCTGAAATCTTGTCGAACGAAAAACAAGCTGCGGTTTTAACGAACGTCGCGCTGATTATTCGTATACGTATCGATCAGAGCAAATCGATGAAACATCAAACGTGTTTCCACCAGCTACGCGAGATGCTTAATTGCGATAAGACGGCGAATTTGATGTTAATGCGTCGCATGAGACTCGATCGGCAGAGGGAATGCATAAAAGACGGCTTAGCGTATCCACGACGATCAAACGATCTCTGGCTGTAAGCGGAACGTCGATGTATAATCACCGGACGCGAGAAATTCTTTTTCTTCCTCTTTCTCTATTTTTTCTCCACTCCATCCCTTCCTTGGCTCCCGTTCTTTCGTTAGGTCCCTTTTTAATCGCTGTCGCAGCTCGCTCGCAGAACGACGCGGTAATTGGACTGGATCGTAGTCACAAAGTCGATAACCCGGCGTAATTGAATCCGTAAGCAGACTGTCGATCAACGAGTCCCCGAGAAGGCAGCCCCAGTTCGGTTCGATGAATGAGAACGCCGTTCGGTTTTGCAGCTGGCAGCAAAGGAAAAGATGAAAAGTTCGCCAGGACCAGCGTGCCTGTTCACCGGGACACAGGATCGTCGTTCATCGTGATTTTTCGTTTAATCGCGCGGCTGTGTCACCCCGGAAATTTCCTACCTTATGACGTATAATAGGGGGTTGAGAGGGTGGGACAAACTCTAGCTGAAAGGGGATCTAGCCCACGTGATCTCGCTGCGAGATAAAATTGTTGTGCACAAAAGGGGGACCAGCTTTTATGCGGCCGCGCTTACAAACATCGAAAAAGATACGTCTTGATTTTCTGGAACAAATGCGGTTCGCGTTCCCGTTGCGTCGTGCACCCTTTGCCCGTTCTATCGGATGCAGCGAGGATATTTTTTTTTTTTTTTTTTAGGGAACGGGGTACGGACGGAATTTTTATCGTCGACTTTCCGTTTCGCCAGTGTCGCTTTTCCGTGGAATTTAACGCGGACGTTCGTTGAAATACTTTATGCTTCGCTGCTCGTCTCTTGCGGAACTAACTTGGAAATTGTGGGCGCGCACAGCGCTCGTGAATAATATGATTCTTAATCCTTTTGTAAATTTTGGACGAATATTCGACGTAATCGCGTTCTATTTCATAAATTTATAAGCCAGGTAAGGGTGAGTTACATACACTTTGGAGATTAATCTGAGATTAACGTTTAAAAGTAGATGAATCTTTTATCCGCGCAAATCGTAGACCAGAGAACTTAAACTTCGAAATTCAGCGAATCTCTGGAGTTCGTGTTAAATATCTTATTTAAATATCGTCCAACGTTTCCAAGTAGATTCATTGTAAATACAAAATTTCTCCTTTCTTTTTACGAAAAACGCATACCTCTCTAAAATCTTGAAACATTTTACCAAAATCCTTTCACGCGGAAATTGTAGAATATTTTATAATACAGAGATACATTCGTTGGAAACACGGTTGAAAAAATTATTCCACCGAAGCAGAATCGGTCAACTTCGTAACAACGAGCGTCGTCCACCCCTCGATTCGGATAATCCAGACCGTGTCATGCCGGAAATTTCCTTCCATATGACGCATAATACGAAACATACGGTTGGAGGGGGATCGAGCACCGAGCTTTGTGGTCTCGGAGCGAAATAAAAATGCCTCACGATACAACGACTCCATCGCGACGACCTCCGAGCAGCAGAGAGAATCTCCTCTCTGTAAAGGGGTCCGGGGCGAGAGAAAGAATCAGAGCTATCTCTATTCCTCTTTCCCTTTCACGATTCTTCAGGCTGCCTCCCTCGTCGGTGAGCACAGGAGAGACGAAATGAAAACGTTCGCCCGAACAGAATAATTCATTGTCCTGCTGAAACCGGCGATGCTTCACGCTTGTTTGGGGAGCGGATTCATCTGGTTCGAGGCTCGCTGATCCTCCACGGAGGAAGGCCGAAGCGTTCGGATAATCCAGCCGTGGCTGCGTCTACCGTTTGTTTTGAATTCTTAAAGCGCAGCACCACGACAGTCCTCATTGTTCCACCTTCGTCCCCCGTAATCGTCGGTACGCGCGATTGTGGCTCGCATTCTCTCCGGAAACCGAGTCGAAATTGATTTCGAGCATCGCGAAGAGTCGCGTGCTCGCGACTATTCAACGATCATGACTCGGAGACGAAAGTAGGATCGTGATTATTTTCCGCGAAACGACATATTGTTTCCGAGTACGTGCAGCGATAACAGGTTTCGTTGGAAAAAGTCAGCAACCAAATCTACTCGGTGTACGGTGCAAAAACGCTGGTTGAACGTGTCCAGTCCATCAAACTCCCACGATTGGCAGTCGCTTAGGCGAGAAAGAGGCAGGGTTAAGAGGGAAAGCGGTACGATGGACGCGAGTACATACGGCCACGGGAAAAGTAGACAATGAACGTGGAGCAGGGTAAAAGGGAATATGAGAGTGAAATGGAATACGAAATGAAGGGAGGCTTCTTCTGTCCACGTCGTACTGTCCGTCAAGGTGGTGGTTACCACCTCGTTCCCACTCTACGGGCTATGGCCTACCTCTGGTCATATATACCTTCCTTTTCGTTTCATCCACACCACACACGAACCACCCACCCTCCTGTTCCCTCTCTTAACCGCCTCTCGACCCTCTACGGCACGTGTTGTATGTCCGGTCCCGGTCCCTTTACTTTCACGTTTTTGTATGCGGGGTGAGCAGCCCCGCCGCACGGTGGCCAGTGCTCGAAAGGGGGAAGACGAGAGGTAAAGTCCAGAGAGAATGGGAACCGTACGAGGGAGAAATGGGGAGAGGAGAGCGAGAGAGAAATCCTCAAAAGGCACAAAGGATACCCGCATGCATTAAAGGGTAACAATTCCTTTACGACAGGGACCGATTCTACGTGGTCTGACGTTTGGAAATTCGTCAGCCTGCTGGCCACGCGACCCATCAACTTTTTTTCATTTTTCTTTTTTCCTTCTTTTTTTTCTTCTTTTTCTTTTTCTTTCGGTTCTCCCTCGAACGGATAACGTACGTTTTATCCAACGATGGGACAACGCATTTAGATATGCGAAGAGACGGACCTGCATGCTAATTTCACGCTAGACCTGGCCCCTTTGTCTTTCCCTTTACCGAGAATGACGAATTATGGCGCTCGGGGAACGTGAAAATGGAGAAGAACGTATGCGTCTCTGTGCCTCGGTGGATATCTCGTTAGGAGAGATTCTACTCGTGGCTGCTTCGAATCTGAGGTTCGCGTTTTTAGATGTACCGATTAGCGGTTTTTCTTCGTTCTCTCAAGTCTCGGTAAAATAACAAAAGACGTTTGAAAAAAAAAGGAAAATCGTAGGGGCAGACATTAAAGTTGGAGCAAATTAAAGTCTCATAAAACCTCCTCGAGAAGTTAACTTTTCAAACATACTCGAAAGCGATTAAACTTTTTTAATCCACTCTAGTGTTGCAAGAAAAGACAATTGCGTGCTACCAACTGATGTACATTTTTAATAAAAATATTATTCCTGTTAATTTACGCAAAGCCGGGTTCATTCAGTTTCAACAGGACCCTCAAAATGTCGTTATTTAACAAAGCAAGCACGTCATTAAAACTCAAAATTCATTAAATTGTAATTCGTCAGCGGTGGCTATTTCGTCGCGCGAATGCGTACAATTTTCAAGCTCAATTTCTCCGGAAAAAAACTTTGTAGCACCCTTTACTACACCTAGCCGATCAGTTTTTCAACAAAGAAACATCTCCTATGCATCAACCCCTTTTTAACTCTCTGGACCGTTGAGGAAATAAATTTAATGAACACCCATGAACAAAAACCAGTGGCGTTTAACGTAAATAATTATTCCTCCCATCAACACCCATTCAACGAGCAATCAATGATATCCAAGCTATCCCCCAAGTCCCTCACGGTTCAACGTGCAGAATTTTACACATGTTTATCTTCGAATCTTCCCGAGGAACGAGCATTCACGCGTAAGCTCACGCACGACCGTACCTTGGAATTGATTGCAGCTTACGGGTAACGTTTAGAGGCAGTATCCGCGTCGAGACGACCGGCTCTATAAAGTCGCCACGCCGGAAATTATAACTCGGATGCCGCGGCGGGCCGCGTAAAACGCCCCCTTTTACGAAATAATTTACCAGCCCGACTCGTTAGTCGGGCATTCAGAGTGAGACGCAAAGGAAGAGCCTTGTTAGCCACGCGTACTCGTTCGGATCTTCGTTTCCTCTCTTCTTCTATCTTCGAGTCACTCCTTCGGGCGATTCACGATTTTTCGGCGAAACAGCGACACTCTTTCTCCTCGCGGTCCCCCTCTTTTACAACGTCTAATTGATGCGGCGCGATTTGCATAAAGTGTCGACCGGCCTGGCTAGCTGTTGACACCTTCGAGAAATTTTAATGTGCCCCAGCCGATATATTCGTTGATAAAGTGAGCAATATCTTTGCAGTTTTACTCGGGGCTAACAGAGAAATATACTTCGACTTTGGAACCCTCCGGCGAGCGGCCACGATCAGCCTTTAACGCGGGGAATGTGGATCTTATGATACCGCGATAGCTTTATTTCGCGAGGCCTACTAGGTGGCAAGATCTGGCGCCGTGAAAAATGCTCGTGCGTGGTTAGTACGAATAATTATTGTTCGGAAGTATGTTAAAAATAAGCGACAGCTTAAATTTAGTGGTTGGTGTTCGTGCTTCTGATAGTTTCAGAAATTAGATGTGCAATGTTACAAAATTATACAGATTTTAAATTCGTCAAAGATTGATATAGTTATATTTACAATTTTTGATTAAAAACATTACTTAAATATTTCTTTAATAATGTTCTCTCGCGAATACTACCCTTGTTCTTTAATCATATTGCAACCCTTGACTCACTCCCGCCCCAATCATGTTTCCCTTCGTTTAACAAATTCTCCTGACCCGACTGTATACTAAAAACACGTTTTTCTTCAAACTAAGGATTCTTTTTAGTCAAACAAGTGCGCGATTGAATCGAAAGTGATCCGAAGATTCTAGCAGAATAAAAAGAAAGGGATCTAAAAATGCACGAATCGAAGAAAATTCTGCCCAATCGTCAAAAGCAAAAAGTTTAATCGCGGCCGGCTAGATACATTGCTATTCCACGATCGTTCAAATTTTACGGTCCGACTCGTAACGTGTTCGAGCACGGGCGGTCGCTCTAACTTCGAAGTGGCAGCTTGGCTAAAAGCTTTCTGCAATTTTCGAAACGATTATGATTTTGCGAATGGTAATGAGGTCACGACCGAACGCATTACGTTGGCCAGCCCTGGCAATTCCCACTTCGAAGTCACGACAGTTTAATTAATTTATTGACCGGACTTTTCTCGTTATGGCAAGACCGACGCGCGCCCGACTGTTTAGCAAACACGAAAGCGCACGTTCTCAAGTAATTACCCGGCACGACTTGATTTATGATTATGCCACCATGCCAGTATGCGTTTGTGTTTCTCAAACATCTCTCGATTATGTTCTCGAACGAGGAAAATGGATATCTGACACCAATATTTTCTTCATCCAAAGGAAAGTCTAAAAGAGCAACGTAAATTAGAGAGTCTGAAACTGTATCTGTAGTTACGATCTTTTTTCCGATGAAAGTAACGTTTCAATAATTAAATAGATTGTACTTTGATCCAACAATCGCATAAATTTTATTAGAAAGTATTGAGAGATAACGTTGAGGCGGACATTCTTCTAAGAGGTGTTTTCGAAATAATGTTTCGCGGTACCAGGTGTAACTGGTATATTCTTTAATTGAAATAAAGAAAAAATAATTGATTCATAAAATATATGAAAAGGATAAGAGAGAGGAAAGACGAGATGATTTAATGAAATCGTAAAGTCGGTACAAAGGTAACATCGAACCACGCCTGTAAACCAACCCTGACTTTTATGCGATTCAAGGATGTAAAGTGACCAGACGAAAAGAATCCAACGAAAAAAAAAAAAGAAAAAAAGTTCGAGTATTCTGGTTCTTCGTTTAATCACCTATCACACCTGTTCTTATTCTCGTCGTAAATATATGACTCGTGAAAGTCGTTCGTCCAGTTGGTTCAATGAAATCATCGAAACGATTCGGGGGAAAAGATTCCACTGCGAAACATAATGGCGAAATTGCTTTTTAATCTTTTAATGGCGAGGCGAGATAAAAATTTTATTATCGTTCCAAAGTATCGGCTGTTCTCAACAGGGATATCAAAGTAATAAGATGCTTTAAAATTTCCTAACATCCTTCAACATTTATACAATTTATTTGTACAACAACCGATTTATTCTTATCTAATCTTATCAACGTTCCAACTGAAAAGGTCATCGACCTGTTACCGTATGTGTAACCACACGATCAGTATTCATCCCCGATCAAGGTCAATTTTCCTCGTCATTTCACCCTCTGTAAAATTCAGGTCAGTATCGAAGCATCGTGCCAAAAACGAATCTTAACCGTACCCCGTATATTTCGCCAATAATCGAACGTTGGCCGATAGAACTCGATACACTCTTCCAATCTATGCGTCTTGCCGCACATTTGCTGCTTCGGCGACGCGTTCTCGTCGTTCGTCTTTCGCGGGTCATTCGAGCCGAGAAGAATTTCAATTCCGTTTCTCGCTTCGAGCAAACAGGACGCGACGAATATCGGAACGATGGAAGAAGAAGAAACTGCGGAGGAGTGAAACGAAGCGAGAGAATTGAAAGACGAAAGGGGTGGGTAGCCGGTGTCGCGGATAAACGATCTAGATAGCTGGCTTTATGGTTCCGCGGAATTACGGGTCCGTTGCATAAATTCCATCGGTGGATATAATGCAAAGCTAATACGCCAGTTATTCCAGTTCTGGCCGGGATTCGTAACGCGCGAGGGGTTGGAGAACGTCGGGGGACAGGTCGCTGGAGCAGAAAAGAACGAAAGGGAAAGGGGGCGGCGGCGAAGACAGGACGAGGACGAACTGCTTCGTA
Organism: Ctenoplectra terminalis; assembly: GCA_019453375.1. Classification (NCBI taxonomy): domain Eukaryota; kingdom Metazoa; phylum Arthropoda; class Insecta; order Hymenoptera; family Apidae; genus Ctenoplectra; species Ctenoplectra terminalis. The sequence continues at coordinate 152,128 of SMSQ01021854.1, read as the reverse complement.
GAACGCCTGGGAATAGTAAATTTTCGTTGCAACACGGCATCGTTATTAGCATACAAGTATTTAGAATGAGTTATTGGTCGGTCCGCTTATACCCCTGGGTGGATATATTCTGTACAGCCTCCTCCACACTCTCCTACGTCAGGTGTATCCCTTAGGAGACAGCATTATGTCCTGCATATTTTATCCCACCCCTGTTCTTCCATCTCTTACAAGACGCTCTCCTTCAAGGAGCACAACAACGAAAGGGGACTGGTGGAGGTCAGGAAGAAGGGATCAACTGTGCCATCCTTTAAAATTGAAGCAAGACGCGCGATAGGGGTGCAACATGCACGGTGAGCTATTCGAACGTCCCTTTCCTTCGCATCGCCTTTATATACCCTGTATGCCAACCACTTTCTCTCTCCTACCCTTTGCCAGTTGTTAAGTCTAAGCTGTTCAGATTTATGATCGGTTTAGCCAGGTCGGAGAATCGATTCTGCGACCCGTATAAAGAATCGTTGCCGTGCATTCTAGCGAGACAACGCTGATTAAGAGCATAGGTCGCCAGAAACCGGGGCTGACAAATGACCGGTCGACAGAAATCGCCGCTAATTGTTGCGCTCCAGACTGGCCACCCTTTTCCCCGCGATATTTGGCGATTAAACCGCTTCTGCGGTTACCCTCTAGACCTCGACATTCTTACTTTATTAAGCGAGAGTTATGCCCCCGGGTCTCGTCCCTGAGCTCGATGTCGGGGCGAGGACAATAATCGAGAGGCTCCCGGAGTGCTCTAACGAGGGGAATAAAAAATCGGATGTCTCGCTCGTTTTAACCGGAGGTTCTCGATCCTCGGATATCTTCATAAGTAAATCCGTGGCTCTTGATCTTGAACTCGAATAACCTTTCGCTATAGGATACTCTGTAGAATCGCTATATTTTGAAAATATAAATAAGGAAACAAATAACGCTTGGTGTGTACTATCCAACTTTTCTTCGAGAACTGCAGAACGCACGGAACGAAAAATGAAGAACACCAAAATGCACAGAGACGATTTCAAATTCTATGACGTCTCGGTAAGACAAGTTGTTTTCATACCGTTTCTCTTCTTCTTCGCACGATTCGACTCTCAACTTCGAATCCAGATCTCTTGCCGCAAATGCACGAAACCCACAATCGACGCACGAACAATTTAAGACCGCGGAACTCGATCTCTCCCATCAATTTTCAATTTATGCTCGCCGCTGACACGCATCGCGACCGACGCTTTCTACTCATCCTCCATCCTCGCTTTCGCTCGCTTTTCCGCGCCTCTTCGTTCCATGGCAAATCAGCCGCCGCCGCCGCCGCCGCGCGGTGCAATTAGAAAGCCATTATAATCCGTCGAGCGTGTGTGCACGGCCGTCGCGCAGCGAACGCGTGGACAGGGGCCGAATTCCCGTGGAGTTTCTACACACCTTCTGTCGGGGCTAGATGGATGTTCGGCAATCAGGTGCACAGACCCCCAACTGCCTTTGAATTCATCCGCGCGGCAGCTGCCTGATATATTCTCGTTGACGCGCGGCCATCATCGTGCCTACGGGCCGCCCGCTGCTTCGGTTTTCGTGTTTCGACGTGGAAACGAACCCCAGAAAGAAACACAGATCCGCTCTCGACCACGCGTCACCGGCCTGTGGATCTTCTAGGTAATTGACCGTGAACGATTTACGCCTCGCGTCACTAGTGACGCGTGCGAGATACGGACACCCCGCGGAGAAGCCACTTTCATCCCTTCAAAGTTTCCGCCTCTATGTTAGGAAAAGTTGCACGCTTCTTGTATGCAGGTATATGCGACTATTTTATTGACAGGTGGAATGGACAATCGAAAAGAATGGAAATATAAATTGCTGAGTATATTAGGGACAGCCGTGAGGTGTACTTTTCTTTAATGTGTACTAATTTGGAGAGTAATTGATTTAAGGTAAAATTCTGTTCGAACAAAAAGCAAGCAAAATTAATTTGGTGATTCAGAAATTCACCAAACAAATAAACGAATAACCGAAATCAATTATCGTAAAACCCTTTGTACGTGGTACTTATTAGCTACTAGCTTCAAATTAACCGAACTGCAACTAAAAGTCCAAATAAATCGACCGGATGACACCATATCTCTCCCAAGCCGTGTAACGAATTGAACACGTAGAAAACTCCAGAAGATACCGCCCCGGTTTCCTGCGAGACGCGGAAGATTTACGCGGCCAATTGTTGGGCCGCTTGTCATCTCGAGCGTCGAGGAAGGAAATGTAGCCGAAAGAAGTTACGGCGTCCAGACGTCTCGAGGGTGGTACCAGCTTGGTGGAGGAGAAACGCAAGATTTTTCGGAAATTGACCGTAAACGACCGGGTCAATTTACGCTCACTGGCGAAGGTGACGGCTCGGTTCTCCTCAATCGATTCGGGACGTACGCCGCCCTTAAAGGGTGGCGAAAAAAATGGGAATTTAAACGACCTCTGCCACGCGAAGCTTTCTAGAATCTTAATTGGAGCCGAAGACAAAGGAGTGGCTGGCACAAAGAGTTAAATTGCGCTCTTTGGAGGGACGTTGGAAAAACGTTTCAGAAATATTCCACGTTTAAATCGCGATCGATGTCCAACGTAAACGTACGGTTCTCAACGATACCGACGAAACACCGAGCTCTTGTGTCAATTTACATCGATAATGTCGAACAACTTTCGAAATCGTTGAAAATTCATAAGCGATGTTGAGCGCTGGCTCGCACGATTCATCGAGCCGCGCTAAATTCGCTGGCAACGATTCGACGCTCATTTCCAAGGAGTTAATATTCAAAATGAACATTAACAGGGGGGTCCAGGGCTACCGTTAATCTTCGATGGCATGTGGGACCACTCACGGCGCGCCACGGGTTGCTTTATCGCGTACGCGTTAATTATGCAAATGAATAATTAGCATTTCGATTATTTCGACGACGCCACCCACGCTAACCGAATGGGATACGACGATTCGCTGTACGTAAATTTGCCGATCCTCCTCGATGAAAACTCACCCCCTCGTTCCTCCTGTCTTCCTTGGTTCGAGAATCGAAACACGCTGGTACACGCTCGTGAAACTGTCGTTACGGTTATTAGTAACGAACTAGACAGATAAGTTGCGACGCGTGCCAGCTTCGACCAGCTGTTCCCCGCCGTACAGTCGCACGATTCGTCAATCGTTAAACGGAAAGTTTTTATGAAACTTGTAAGACTATCCTCCCGTAATGAGAACGATACGCGATAAAAGCGAAACGGTCGATCGCGTATGATTTCAGGAAATTTGACGACACATCGATCGGGAGAATTTAATACTACAATTTTCAAGGGCCAATCAATTTGCCACAGGAATTTCTGCGTGCCACAAGGGCACCTGCAGCAGGTACCTAGGAATATTAATCGTTCGTCGAACGAACGAACATCGATTGATCAATGGGAAGCGAATCGACTCGACTGCAGAAATAAACTGTTAGTCTTATGAATATATTCATACCCGTTCATCAATATTCAAAACCTACTTTCATGACTGCGCTTAAATCCACTGAAATCGGATGTGACCGGCTCCCCGACGCTCGTGCCCTGTCACGAGAACGAACGATTCACGGTTTCTCATCGTAAAACTTTACGATCGTTCGATTCGTGTCTTCCTTCTAGCGACGGCCGTCGAAAAATGAAATATTTAAATTCGTCCTGGTCGATTTCAATGATCTAACTTGAGCTCAATTTTTATCTTTCAGTGTGTTCAGAACTAAATCCATCCAGATTTCTATTCCCCTTAAATTCAAATTCGATCAGGTCCGTTCTACCGGATCGCTCTACCTTCTATCCGAACGTTCGTCGAAGGAACGCTCGACGAACGATCGTTCAATCGGATCGCCGGCCGACGTGTTCTCGCGAATTCGATGTTCTCTTGGACCACCTCCAATTCCCGAGTTCGTGGCCCTTTCTCTTTCGTCTATCATTGCCTGTTGCATCATTTCGCTACCTCGAACCCGAAACGTGAGGAGTATCCCGAGGATTCTCGAAAGAAAGCATCGTTTGAGAAGCAGTTCACGTCTCGATTCGGAAGATTTACAGAGGTACCAGCAAATAGATCAGTCCGCTAATGGATGGCCTCTCCTTCTCGATATTACCTTTCCCCTTTTCGACTCGTGCTCCAGGCAGGAAATTAGCAAGTCTTAAGAGATCCCTCCGTGTTAATCGACGGGCTGATTTCTGCGGCGGCGCTCTCGGACAATTTGCCACGACGAAATTTCATTTGTCCCGTTCCCTTTTGCGTGCCAACCAATCCAACCGACCCCTTCGAGGGTCTCTTCTCGCTAATCCACCTTATTCTCTCTCTCCTTTCTTTGCCTCTTTTCCTCGACCTGCTCCGTTTTCTTCTCGAGAACAGGGGCTTAGGCGGGATTAATCGATGTTATCCTGACTCGTTCGGCCGAAAACCGTGAAAACGTCACTCGACTTGGCCCGGACGCGATGCCACGCTGGCTCGACTGACGTTGAGCGAAGAACCAAATCAGATTTCAGCCGGCGGCCGACGGCTTTCTAACAATAAGTCGGATTAAGGGTGGCTCGGCCTGGCGAACGCGGAATTCAGCCGATCAATGATACACTCGACGATAGGGATTATACAATCCTTTGAGGATCTGTTTCTCCTCTTGTTTACTGGCGTTAAGAAGATTCTTTTGAAGTTTGAGGAACAAGCATGGATGTTGTGGGATCTAGAGAAATAAAACGACGGGGTTGTCCTATGAAGATCGAAGAACAGACAAGTCGATGTCAGAGATACACGATACTGTCAATATCATTTCTTACTTCGTTTCTTTTTTTCTTTCGCTTTTTTTTTATTTGTGAAGAGGTGTAATCGTGGTCACAATTCTCACGCAACAGTAATACGTTTTTCATGTCTTTCGATGATCAAATACCGCTGTCACGATGCACAGTAAAAATCGTAAGCAATGGTTCTTCGATCCATTGTTTCATGAGCGATCCGGCGCTCCGTTCACGTGGCGTCGCCCGAATCCCCGCAACGTCACCGTGCTACCGCGTTGTCGCGCACAGAGGTCAAGGAACAAGCGAAGAAAAAAAAAAAAAATTTACAAATTGCTCACCTTATCTATAATACCGCGTACAGCACGGACATCGATCAGGCATAGAACGCGCACACACCAAACAGCACGTAAGAAATCATCGATCACAGCCGGACTTCTCTTCCCGCCTTTTCCTCCTATTCGAAGCTCCCGCTCGGAATACAGAATTATCTCACTTGCTTGCTAGTTACACCTTGCACGTTACGTACGAAAACGCACTACGGTCTACCAAACTAGTCACGTAAGGAAAAAGTAAGCGTCAAACGAATAAAAAAAAAAAAAAAATAAAAAAAAAATAAAAGCAAATAATTGTACGAAAATTAAAACGTGGCACACGCGATTTTCTCCAGTCACTAAACTGAATCACTGATTATCTCGCAGCAGTGTCTGTCGCGACGATGGGTCCGGAGCAAGGTCCCCATTGAATACGAGACACGTTTCGCGAGCCGTACGACCAAACGAAAACAACGTACCAACCAACAACCGTACCGTCACGGCGCCACGGCACTAACTGACAGGCTGACGAGAACCTCCAGTTGCTCGAAGGAGCGAAGCGGTTGGGGCGGCCGTACGGAGGGGTGTGGGGGGCAGTTACCAGAGGCCTTCTCGCTCACTCCGGAGGAACGTTTGGTCTCTTCGTGTTCAATCTCGCCGCGTCTCCCTTCCTCGCGTTCTATCGCCACCTAGTGGCGGTCTCGCAAACTCGTTCTCAGCTATGGGCCTCCACCTCCCCTTGGTGAACATAGAATCGACGGTGGGGGTGAAACGAGCACGTGGGGCAGTTAAAGAGGGAGGTCCGTGGTGCGCGAGAATGGTGGGGGTCGGAGGCAAGACCGGCTTGGGGTGAGGTTGCAAAATATGTTGTAGAAATGGGGTGGCCGATGAATGCGGTCGCCCGTAGACTAGGGATTTTATTGATCTTTTTTCCACCCTACGCTCGAACCAGGGGGTGGGTGTTGGGAGAGGGTGGTAGCGGCGCGTACACGCGCGCACGCTTAATTAAGCGGCCGGACTTACGTCGCGCATATACCTTCGTGCACGCTTTGCCACGCCAGCCTCTCGGCCTCTCTGTTCCGACGATCGACTGGAATCCCGGTCGACGAGCCACCGATCGATTTGCGGCCAACTTCGAGCCATTGAAATTAAACGGGCCGGACCGGCCTGGCCGGCCGTGTCGCTGTCGACGAATGTTTCCTCGATTGAATTTCGAACGATCGCGCCTATCGCGACACACTTTGTCCTGTTATCGACGCGTCGATACCGTAGCTTTCTTAGTTTCGCGGATTTACTTCGCGCGAATTGCACTTCGAACACCGTAGAATATTTATCTCGATCAATCGGTGGGATCAAATTATGTTTGCTCGATTCGTGCTTATCTTTCTTTAAATCTTCGAATCTCGATTTTTACCACCGTGCGTTTCTATCCCTTCTAATAATCCCTTCTGTGGTGTATTTTCTTGCTCTTCTAAATAGCAGAGGGTTGAAAACCCACGAGGGAGCGAGCGTACAACGATCCTCGTAAGAGCTAATCTGGATGAGTGAATAGTAAATCACGAGTAATACAGGCGAACCGAAAGCAACGAGGCCACATTAGTCAGCCGATTCGTAGCGAGATTCTTAATCTCTGGCTGATCAATTCTCGAGGCGTCATCGTTCATGAGAATTTATCGTTATCGCAGCCCTAAAGGCCCATAAAATCGCGAAAATTGTGAGATATTGTGTCTTGTCACTTTCGAGCTTCGAATCGTTCGATCGAAGTGGGGGCAGCGCGAAACGTCCAGATTCGGATTAATGTTTATGGCGCCCCAGAGTACTCTGTGAAATCTTTTCTTCCGACAGGAGAGTATAACAACCTGACAAGTATTAAGAATCGATAGTAGACCGCGCGCAGAAGCGACTTTATGACTTATCATCCCCGCACTCAACATCTTTCGTCGACCTCGTTATTGTCGCGACGGTTGCTAGTCGATAATTAACATCACCCAGAAATTATTTTCTTACGACGCGTCGTGGAATTCATAAGTTATTTGGGTGTCTTTGTATACCTCTGTAGGAACATCTTTATAGTTCCTTGTCGTCTTTGAGGCGTGGTACAAAACTTTATTGTTCGCTTTATGATTTCTGAGATAATAACTTCGTAAATCCATATAAAATCGTAAACATTTTTGCGAAAATCGTAACGTAGCGTCGGAATAAAGTTAATTTAAAAATAACGAAACTACTGTAGATTCAATCTCCTGTTTCTATGATACCGCGATATCGACGATTAATCTTGCCGTCAATTACATCGGAAAACAATTTAATTCTCCATAACCAGAGTTTTGTCTGCTCGTGACAAAGAAAACTAATTGATTACAGTTTCTTACTTCGATTTGAAAAGAAGAAACAAATAATTGTTGTAAGTAGATATTTGACGGCAGCGCGATACTATGATTACAACATAAAACTTTTTAATCAATTGCCAAAAACAATACTAGTTTTGCTGAAAATTAAATCAAATCCCTCTCGATCTGGCAGATTTCACGGTAGACCAAATCAGCCACTGCTCGGAACTTCGAAACCGATCAACGATTCCGTGCCGCTCTGTCGATCACGAAATAAATAGGATTAATCGTTTGAGACAACTCCGTTCCACGAAGTTCTGGTTGTCGCAGCGCGACGAGCCTTAAAGTGGATTTACTCGATCCGAATGTATTACCGGTCGTGTGGGGTCGAGAAGCAGCCACTCCGGCTCAAAGAGTTCGTCGCCCGAGAGAGCGAGGTAATTAGCGATTCGATCGCGAGGCATCCGATGCCGGAAGACAACGTCGCCGCCTTCTCCGGATTCCCTTTGAACCCCCTTCATCTCCGTTTCGTTCACTTCGCTCTCTTCGCTATCCTTTCGCGACGATTCACCCTGTTCACGTTCAACGTATACACGCGACGAGGCATTTCACGAGGCGCGATGGTAACAAAGCTACAAAGCACAAATTAACCAAGAGGGTAGCTAGCTTTTGAACCAGACAGTTTCTCCAACGAAAACGCCACACCAGAAACCTCTTTTTCATCCCCTAGTTCGAGTTAATCGCGTCAAACGAAATTTCGACGACTGTTGTCGAGTTTGTACCCTCGAAAAGGAAAAAGAAAAGAAAAAAGAAAAGAAAAAAGAAAAGAAACAAAAAGCAAAGGAAAAGAATTATCCTCGTCAGGGATTTCTATCCACCGATACAAATTAACCAAGACCCTTTACCTATCCACCGACCAAGAAGAGGATGAGAGATACCCTCTGCGGTCCTTCAATTCCTCCGTGTCTACCTCGAATACTACCCCCGCCGCGGGTCCAATCCCGGCACGCGAAAGGGGAAAGACACGCGGCCGCAGACAAGAGATCTAATATACCCGACGGTTACATTAGCCGGATTTAATTTAAGCCTCGACCCCGCCGCGCGCTTAGCGTGAAGCTTACAGCCATGCCGGCGAGAACACGTTGATTCCAGGGAGAAAGGAAGAACGGAAGACGGTGGTTGGTCGGGGAACAGCGAGACTGCGTCGACAGACGGTGGCTGTACCGGCGTGCCGGTAGCGAGACGCCGCCGGTTTATTGTAATTGCGCTGTCGCACGCCAGAGAAGCTCGCTTCCATGGCGAACCGGAGCGTTGTAGTTGGTAATGCCTGGCCGTTTCGCAGCTCGGGTTCGCGGAGAGCCGGGGGACAGCTTCATTAACGGCAAAAAATCACCGTGTCGAGCGTTCGCCGCTTCTTCTTCGCGGAGCATTTCACCTGGCCGAGTGTAAACGAAGCGCCACAGCTCGTTCGAGGCTGTTGCGGCTGCGATAATTGATGTCAGCGGGCTCGTGAGCTCTGGGGGTAATGACGGGAGGAAATTAGATGGCAGCCGGTGGGTTTTTAAGTATTTAGGGAGATGAATGGGAACGGGACGCTCGGTGAATGGGGGTTGGGCGTTGAGAATGCTTAGGGGTGGAAAAGATACTGGACCGCGTGGGTGTTAGAGAAAAAGATGGAGAAGGTGTAAAAAGAAAAATTCTTTAGATTAATTGCTTAACGAATAATTGTAAGATTGCGCTTTAACGCGTTCGCTGGACCACTAGCGTGAACCTTGCGTTGCTTATAATACGAAGCACAGTAACAGCGATAAACAGACTTTGAATGATTGGACAGGTATCAGGTACTTTTATGGAAGAGCTCTGGTAAAAATAATGTATGGAAAAAAATTTTAATACGAATAATCCGACGTTGATTTTGGCAACTCTTATACATTCGAACTCGAGACTCCCCGTATTCGATGTTTCTTGGTTCACCGTTTCCGTCTGTCTCTCTGTTAGGCAACGACAAATACGCCGACCCTGGAGGAGCCTAAGCTCATTCTTATTTATGAAAGAAGAAACGACGTCAGACTCCATTCGTCGGGCTCACGGATATATATCTACGAGATCACAGCAACACGAGAATGGAGAGGCGGCTCGCGTTCGCGAAAAGTTTCACGCTGGGGAAGGCTGCAGCGAGAAAGTTTTCGGCGCGCTGAAATCGTGCGTTTCATTGTTACTTTTGCGCGTTTTTGAGCGACGATATGGCGTCGCCGGTGAATGTATGGCGCAAATAAAACTACCCTGTCGGCCGAACTTAGCCGAGGTAACCATTTTTAGTGCTTTATGACGCCCGTAAATCTTTGCCACACCGACGACCGGGCATCGGTTATCGCCGCCTGGGATTGATACCTGGTGTAAACGTTGACGAGGTCAGTGTGTCGATGAGATCGAAAACGAACGATCGATCGTTGGTTTCGGATGTGACCAGAACTTTTTCTCGTGAACAAAATAACAAAAGTTTGGACGGACTTTTATGCAGCTTCTTTCTTGGAGATTTTCATCGATGCACCGGTCCGATCTGATCGGGCTTGTTCTACTACGAAAAAATCAGACCGTATTGAAACGTCTGCTCGTTAAACGCGCACCATGTCCTTCCGGTAATTTATGGCGGCGGTAAATCTTTGCTACCGACGAAGGACGTTTACAATTGACCAGAAAAAGGAACGAGTCGCAGCAGGTCACTGTGTCAACGGGAAAAGCTAGTATCCTTCGTGGGTCTTTCAAAGAGACCAGTCCTTTTGACTCGGTTTCAAGAAGAAAGGGAAAAACTCGGTCAGAAGGACGGAGTTTCACTCCTCTTCCCAGTCATATTCATTCTCGTCTAACAACTTATTCCAGTGTTTTACAACGTCCTTAAATCTTGACGGTAAGAAGTTCAAATCCTTTTTGCCGGCCACTTTCGAGTCCCTTTGAGAGAACCTTGGCCACGGGTCACGTTCCGGTAGTAAATAACGCGGCGGCTAAGAAATCCGCTGGAATATGCAGCTTCCATTCATCCGACGGTTTCCCATCTTTACACCACACCTTCTGCCAAGATCGTCACGGTGTCGTTCGAAAAAGAGACCGTTACGAGAAGAAGGCTATTAATGGATCTCATAGTTTCTCCTATATTTAACGTCACTCTCGACGTTTATCTCCACGCTTGTATAACCTGTATCGATCCTGGTTCGTATTTAAAACCGACACGGTAAACACGTTAAGAAAATACCATGCGCGCGAGATGCATCGGCTTAACCAGGTGCAAAATAAACTCGCCTATTTATCGCGGTTGTACGCCAGTTTTAAGCGTGTGGCCGATAGGAAACCATTACGCTCGGCTCTACAATGTTTTCCACGGCAGTTTGATGGCTGTTTGTGCGGCCGCGAAGGGGACAGAAGGGAAAGGGAATGGAGGTCGGCCGATTCTCGCGGCACTCGCATAAAGCCAGCATACGGACAGAGATTTTATTGGAAAACGGAAATCCGTTCTCGCGTGGGTGCTTCTGGCCTGGGATTCGAATAAATTGCACGCCTTACGGACGCGCCTCGATCGCTGAAGAGTCCTCTCGAAGGAATTTTTTATGAAGTTCCCTCGGCTCGTGCAACGCGCGTGCACGACACTCGACGCGGACGCCTTACCGCGCGACAAAGACCGTGTTTATGGTTAAATCTCGGCATTACCTGTTAAACGCTCTCCGTGGTGTCTCCGCACCGTGTTTCGTTTCATCTCACATGCAAATGAAGGCTGGCTCGAGGCGAACTCAAGAGCTTAAATTACTACGGCTGTTGTTTCCGTCTCTTTTCGTTATTGGCTTCCCGCTTAGTTTCACTCTTNGCTCTGGTAAAAATAATGTATGGAAAAAAATTTTAATACGAATAATCCGACGTTGATTTTGGCAACTCTTATACATTCGAACTCGAGACTCCCCGTATTCGATGTTTCTTGGTTCACCGTTTNGATTTCATTACGAAAATGGAGGCAGGCTCTGCCTATAAACGCGAACGTACGAAGAATTTTGAAAAACATGGTTCTGCCGCGCGGCAACGTTATTTACATTATTCATTAAATACTTTCGCCATTTACATAAATATCCCGTACCATCGGGACGACCATTCGGCTCCGCGAAAAAATACGAACGACCACTCTGTATGCAAAATACGAATTATTTGCGAGGTGGACGCGGGCACCGCGGCGATGAAATTTCGAGTACAAACGTGTTTAAAGCGTCGCGTGTCAAATGGTGGCCAACTATCGCATCGGACAATACCGAGTACTTCTTGTCCGATCCACTGCATCGATACTGGAAGAATTCTTTTTCTTTTAATCGGGAAAACTTTTACCCATCCACTCCGTTCAACTAAGAGTTCATCTTCCTCGTTTTCTCTCGCCAAAGTTACCTCCAATTCCTTTCAACCGACCCGAGAACGAACACTCTTGGGTCGCCAGTAAATCTACATAAAAACCGCACCGTTTAATAATTCACATGCGATCCTCCGGTCGATCGTAGCTCGCAAGACTCGCTCGAGAAACGAGGTTACCTTCGAACATGCTGGCCAAATAATAACAGCCACCCTGCGGCTGAAATACCTTCGTACTCTCTCCTCCAGGTGTATTCTAACGCCACTGGTTCACCTTGATTTGTATAACGCATCTCTTATGCGTCCCCTTTTCGTCCCTGTATCTTTCTCTTCCTCTCGCTCTCTCCTTCTTCACCTCTCTCCACACACTTGCCAGCCGCTTCGTAACCCGTATTCAGCTGGCCATAATTTTCGTGAACCCCGGCCGAAATCACGACAACCCATCATCGCGTCGATCGCAGTCGACCGGTGAGTACACCGCGTCGATACACTCCGACGCCGATCCCACCCTCTGAACCTCTTTCTCTTTCTACCCTTTCGGTGTTCCCGTTGCTCCTGATCCTCGTGGGCATCTCGAATTTCCGAGGCTCGCTCAGGAACAATTTGCCGGAACCAATAAACAGGACGCGTAACGAATGTCGAGAAGTATTTACGAACCTCGGTTGCACCCACGTCAGAAACAGCGGTCCACTTGGAGTTTCGCGGCGGGAAACGAACGGTCGGACCAAACCCTCCTACCTCTGTAGCCTCTGGAACGAAACGAATCAGGGATTCAGACAATACGTTGCACTTTCGACGCGCGCCGGTCGCACAGAGGCGCACATAGGCGCACCGACACGCGTGCACACGCACGTGCGTGCCAATCCATTATCCGAATTGGCTTATTGAAATTTCTCCGCACCGATGGGGAACGGATGGAGATTCGACCAACACTTAAACCGCTCGTTTCGCCAACTCGTTTCGATTCGCCCAAGGTGAAGGGTGTACGTGCACGGACACACCCTCAGCGGGTTCCTTTTAGGGGTGGCTGGAGTGGCACCCAACGGAATGATGCGGGGTGTAAGAAGGGAGAACGATGGTTCGCCGTTTAATCTAGTGACTTACGGTGCACATTTAATTATTGCCTGGTATTCAGTGGGGTAGTATGGAAAATGATCTTTCTACGGTCTATACGTGCTTGCTCGAAATTAACGCCGATTCGATCAGCGTCGTTGCGATTGTCACGCCGATTACTGGGATGCTGCGAGGAAAAGTGACACCGTGGCGAATTTGTATCTAGGGTAGCGTTCTTTTGGGTTCGATCACAATGTTTCTCTGATTTTAATCTCGAATTTGCAAGAAAAAATCTGTTGCGAAGCTTTAAGTATGAAGATCAACGAGCACGTAAGAGAAATAAATATTGATTGAAATTGTGGAAAAGTGAATGAGTTATGATACGAAGTTAATTTCCGTTCGACATTAGCTACAAAGTGGTTACAAATGTTCCACTATTTATTCCAAGCTTTCCCTTGCTACGAATTTTTCTGGAAAACGTCTGGAACATCTTCATATCTTTCACGATACTTAAAGGATGCCCCTAATTCATCTTTCTCCGAAGAATCGTACCCGAAGCGTAAACCTCGTCGGAACAGGACGAGCCCCGGCGTCTGGACGTGTGCTGTGTTCTTTCCTTAACAGCGACCAAACAAATAGTCGAATATTTATGTGAGTTTTCGGGCAGAAGCACCGACAGACGCTACGGTAGCAGACCCTTCGACAGTCGACGATGATTTTACCAGTAGCCGGGTAAACTGACGTCAGTCACGAAATTAAATGGCGAGCTTGCGGCTCGTTGAACGGGCGCCTGCTGTTCGAATGACGTGAAAAAACACCGGCTTTGCGAGCATCGCGATCGAAACAAATCACCTGACGTCGGTATTTTGTGTTGCAGTTGGTACTGGCAGGCGAGTTCTATTTAAATTGCGGACAAACGCGGATAAATGTTAGTTTGTTTCGCTGAAATAAAATATGATAAATTTCGAACAGTTTTTTCAATTTTATATACTACATTTTTGCATATCGTTTTTCATAGTCCGCTTCAACTGCTGCAATAATCTCAACATTTTCAAATCCTAGTACAAATTGCTGCGCTTAATTCCTGTATTTGCAAAAATAAAAAATTTGTTAAGCTCCATAGGTAAATTCAGATACCAAATCGAACCGTAATAATCCATTACTTCGGAGCAACAGAACAATTCTCGAGAGAACCTTATTTAACACCCCCGTGAAGAAATATCCGCTCAAAATCTGTATCTAGTCGTTTCGAAAGATCCAGTGTTCCGACGCTATGCAATGTCATTTTTAAATTCAAATTTCGCTGGGGTTCGTATCGAGACGGAGCGCGGATTCATCCTAGCTTGGCTGAGAGCGAGGGCAAGGGGCGGCCAGACACGTGTTGTTTTTTACAGGAGAATCCAAGGCACCCCGTGTATCCAGCGCTCGTAAATAATACCACTCTGTATATTTGAATACCCCTGACAGATCCCGCATGCCACTTGGGAAAGCTCCACCGCCGTTTTACTCCGCCACACACGCACTCACACGCGGAACACAGCTCCTTACGTGCTTACGTTAGTTTATTTGTGCGTCGAACACGCACTCGCGATACCGATGCGCACGCACAGAAACAGAGAACGAAACGTCTCTGGATTCTTTCCTTTTGTTTATGAGATGCAACGTCAGATTTAATGCAACGGGTGAGCCCCCATGGAGACTGGGAGAAAAATACCCGTACAACGAAAGAGCGAGGAGGGTGGAAGTTGCGAAGATCGCGGAATTCGAAAATCCTGGAGCAAGGACCAACGTCCGCGACGATAATTCACGCGAGATGCCCCGCCGCGAAGCTTAGTTCTCGCTCGGCCGACAGTTTCGCGCCAGCGTGTCTCACTTAGTAGAAAGGGATTCTAAAAAGCGCGTAATCCTGTTATTAATGAGAATCATGCACGGCCGAACGTTCGCCGCGTGTAACTGGGGAAATGATACATGGCGATACGTGGAAAATTTTCGTTCGAGGGTGTGCACGTGGTGCGTCTATCGTGTAAAGTGTCGTTGGAAACGAAGAGGTGACATTTGGAACAGAAACGATTTCTTCGTTAAACAGAAACTTTGAAAGCGTTCCAATTTTTAGCGTGCCTTTTTATCGTTCGAAAATTTGCACTTACGAAAGTACTGATGCTTCGCGGAAACTGTTTCTCAACCATTTTTCGTGTGCGTATCTACAAAACTAAGATACATTTTCCTGGAAACGTTTCTATCGCAAGAGCAAAAATAAAAAGAGTTACTTCGGGGTGTACTAAAACCCAACGACCCGGCCCGGTGTTTCCCTTTTCTGAGCCACTAGAGTGCAATAATACCGGATATTACTTTCCATCGGTTCCTCGTAAGACAACCTGTTACATATTCCATCGAAAAAACGTTATTCCCAGCATTCGGAGAAACATTTTCCGGCGCGAGGATGCCGACGCCGCGAAAGAAGAAAAGCGCGAGAGGAGTGGCCACAGGGGGTAACCGTGCTCGGAGCCGAAATCATATTTCACGTCAGTCGATGCGAGATTAATAACGGCCAGACACGTTTCGATTTCCCAGAAGTACCTGTCGGCCCGCCCACGCCGCGTCATTGTATCGCCACGAGCTCGAAGAAAAGCGCAAAGGCCCTGACGCTGTCCGCACTCGAGCGGAAAAACGATCCAGCGATGGTTAATTACCGTCTCTCAGAGTCGGACGGTGGAGGCTTGTCTGGCGACTAGAGCGTGGCTGATTTTTCCACGGTGAAACGAATCTGCCATAAACACGGTCGCGGGGCTAATAGCAGCCTGCAAAGAGTGGTCTCATTGTTCCGAGCCATTGTCTACGCCCTCGCGATTAGACCTTTCCTCCTTTGAGACACGACGTCTCCTTCGTTGGCCAATTATATTTGTGTCTTTAATTAAAAACAATCAACGCGCGGGATCTCCCTTTCTTTGAATGCTGGAACCGTTGTGAAAGGGTGACCTGATTTCATCTTGAATTTCTTCGATGAACTTGTCACTCGAACAACTCGAGTTCACGAACAACGAAGCACGAGGACTTTCGATTCTTCCCTATTGTGAAAAACTTCAAGGTGATGGTTGCCGCGTAATAAACGGCAGAAAAGCCACGAGCTTCCTGACCATGAGTTGTGAGACAGAAACGGTAGTCCGTGAGCAGTAAATCAAGTTTTCCTTCGGCAGAAGGAACGAGCGGTGCAAGTGTCCGGCAGTGTTTGGTTAAAGCACGACGGGGTGCCTGGCAGGGTGAAAAGCGGCGTGAACACTGGGGCTGGAAGGAGGCGGGTCTCGTTAGCCGTTGACAGGAAGGCGAGTGTAGCTCATCGCCTTGAATGGTCTTCCGGTACTGTGAAAACCACCGGCGCAAACACGTTGTGAATGTGGTCTTGGACTGGTCGGTGGGCGTTCGACGTTCGACCGACAAAATGGGTGAAACATCGACCGTTCTGTCCTAGAATAGCCAGACAGCCACGTGGCCTAGTCACCAGAGACTTCTAAAAAAAAAAATTCGTCGCTGTCCGTTACGCGTTTCTTCTCGGTTTCGCCGATTTGCTCGATTAAACCGGTGATGATTCCTCGGATGGCCCCAAGGGAAATGGAGAAAGGAGCTTTTACGAGTGGAACAAATTATGTGAAAGACGTTGGCGATGGTATAGTCGTGATTGGATAAAAAAGTGAGATGATTTTTAAGGATAATTTTTCTTTCTCCGATATCTGTGTAATATACGGAATGATAACAGAGATACTTGAAAAATAATGTGAACGATGTAACGTATAAACATTCGATATAACATATTCTAAATGTAGGTAATTACAATCCCAACGGAATATAAAAGATGATTCAAACGTGACACTATCTAAATGGTATGCACTTGAAGCGTTAAGCGGCCAGATACGCGCAGCATTCGCAACCCTGTTGGTGGACGTTAAAATATTCCCGATCACGGCGAACGATCGAGCTCCGCTGCGAAACGATAAAGAAACGAGCGCATAATGCCCGCCGAAGGAACTGATTTTCAATCCAAGAACGAATATCGAAGATATCATCGATACAATAGGGCCGGCCCCCTCTTTATGCGGCATCCTCAAAGAAAATGGAAAAAGGAAGACGAAACGAGAAGCTGATATCGCAGGACTTTGGTCTCTGGTACTTTGCCAGGACCTATTTCCCGGCGATCCAGTGAGAGTGGCGGAAGTCCAGTCTGGTAAACCTGGGCGGGTGCACACAGCCTGGGAGGGTTGAAAATCTATTCTACGAACGTTTGTCATGCCTGTTATTTTACGGATACCGCTGGCTCCTTTTTTACCCGTGGCCATGCGATAGTCTCTGGTTACCTTCGTTTTCAGGATCACACCGACAAGAAAGAACGAAGCCGAAGCTCAACAAGCTTGTAAAAGAAGAAGAGAAACAAACTACGAGGAGCAAAACGTCGGCCTCTTCGGTGGATGTCCACGGAGAAAGAGTTTGCTCGATAGAAAAAGTTTTTCGCGAAGAAACGAACGCGGCCTAAGTGGTTCGTTGTTAATTGTCTTTGGGAGGATCTTCGTTCGGATGAACGGAATGTTTAAGTTGCGACTCTACTTGATGAACGTTGCTTCAATAATGACGTTTAATTACGAAATTGGACCGTGAAAATAATGGAACACGACGGAAGGAAGTTGACAGCGTCGCAGAAACTTTTTTTCCGTTTTCATTCATTTCCAATAGGACTTCCGATAGGACCCGATAATCAAATATTTCTTTAAGAATCTCGGATAACTTCGATGAAATCTCGGTGGCATAAGTTGAAATAACTCTTTGTTAAAAAGAGTGAATATTTTATGTTTTCCGAAGATGAAGATTTTCTCTGTCTTCGAGAAACGGACAAAGTAGAAAGTGACCTATGGTCAGTGAAGCGTAATCAGGCTAGTTGACGGGGGTCAGAGATATTTGGAACAGGATCGAGCGAGTTAGAAATCGTTGATGGTGCTTAACGTACACGAATAAATTGATTGTGATACATTTAAAAATCTCCGAGGGTGAGCACGATGCACGTTTTCGTCTCGAAGTAAGAACACGAGGAACGAAATTGTGTGCGGTGTAAAAGGCACCCGGCAGTCCGAAGCGATCCCACCGCTACGCCTTGTCCCAAATTAGTTGCAGACGTTTCATTTATAATGCCGCCGCCATTATACCAGGCCAGCACAATGCTATTGTGCGTGAAACTCTCTCGCCCTCGAAAAGCTCGCTTGCACCGGGAAGAACGATCCTACATGCCGGTCCTACACGTCTGATCCCTGCTCGTTTCTACCAGTGTGCGCGCTTGTGCTTGTGACTGGACGTGTACGTGTAACAACGAATATTGGCCGTGAAAATTTCAACGTTTGGACCGCTTTTAATCCGTCGCCCGCTGCGGTGGTCCCGACCTATTAATCGCCATGAGAAGCGATTTCGACGAATGAATCATCCGCTCGAACGTTGACGGCCGACTTTTCGGCTTACGGATTTTTTCGGGATGCCCGTGAAATGGATATTAGCACGATTAGGGGATGAAGGTATTCTTCGTCGGCGAAGTTCCTGTACCGCCGCTCGTATCAATGACCCATGCGTCAATGCGTTCAGAATTTTTGTCTAACTCGATGCCTACGTAGTGACCTGTGATAACACAATTTCGAACTGACATCGATTAAGAATATTTAACGCAACATATTTCAGGCTACACGTTCCCAGGTTCTCGTGTATTTAATATTTTGCAAAATTAGTATTTCACAGGGTTCTAAATTTGAAAGTATAAAAAGTTTTAATAATTCTCAATTCCTGAATTCGTACAGTTATTAAAAACATCGAAAACCGACGACGCTACGTTTCAAACGGTCCCAAGGACCGGTTAATTCGAGTACAAGCGTGCAATCGTTATCGTGGTCGCGCAGCAGCGCCGAATTTGCGTAGCTCCTTTCAAAATTACGAGGCAACGTGGCGCGAAAGTTGCGCGATACTCGTCGCTAATAAAACGAATCGCCCCCCGGGTGATTTAAATTCTGCACGTGTCCGCCGAGCGTCAAAAAAACCCTCACATTTTACCCTCCATTTTTTCCATCTTTTACTTTTTCTTTTTTTTTTTTTTCGTTACGTCGCACGCAAGGTCGAAATATTCGCTCCGCTTCGTTTTTATCACGCGGTCACCGTGGTCCACCGTATCAGTGCACCGTTCAGGAATTCCTGAACACGCCCCGCCGTTTAAGGGCGACCTAACTTCCGGGTGCCTCCGAACGACTCACGTTTTTACCACGACTCTTTCCCACCACGACTGCGGTGCGATCGTAAATCACACGACGACCGCTTGCGGCTAAAGCGCGTCTCGGGAAATCTCTTCCGACAGCCTTGGCCAATTAAAATACCCGTGTTGCCGAAAAACTCCGCGGAACCCGCCAATCCATCCCCCTTTTTCCCCCTGTCGGTGGTGCCAGTGATGCGCGAACTTTGCAACAGCGTTGATAAATCTCATCCGGCCCGTGACAGATTTCTGCAAAAAATTCGGCAGCACGTGTGCGCTCGCATTCATGTCGGCTCCTCTCCTTGAGGAGGAGGAGGACGATGTTTCTGAGAATCATTAACGTAGTCGGAGATACCGGATCGTTGAATCTAATTAATCGAACGCTTGGATACGCGATCGATTATCTCTGTGCGTCTGTAGCCTGTTTCGAATAGGAATTTCGTGTTGATGTATCGTATGAGTGAAAATTTAATTTGTGTTATTATTTAATTAGAGTTAATTGATCGCTCGAGGACGCTTCGATACCGTCCTTTTTTGAGGAATTAAATTTTCAGAGTCGTGCATTCTGCATTTGTACAACTATTATCGGTATGTACATTTTGAATAACGTTTGATAAAATATTCCATCGAAGTAGCATTATAGTGTGAAAGAGTATTATCGTCGTGCATTCAAAATTGAGAAAGCAATTTGTTTTATTTCATTTTTAAACATCGATGACCGTCGGTATACGAATCGTTCGTATATTGATTTTCTCTGTTTTTGCGCAAAATTATCTGTAAAATTCTCTGCCGCCAATATCGACATTTTCCGTAACAGCTTGTACGCGTTAATGTTTGATCGACGAAAGAGCAATTATAGCGGGACGCGTGGACAGAATTCTTGCGTATCGCGTCGATGCGGTTCGTTTACAATTTCGTGGATTTTTAATCGCGACCGTGTATGTCCGCGCCGTGTTTCGGAAATAATGGGTGGCACACCATTCTGCAGCGATAACGTAACATAAAATTTTGTTTCCTCTTGTTTGTCCGCCACCGACGCGTCGCACTTTTCTCATTCGTTTCTCCTTTTTACGCTTTTATTTTCTTTCTTTTTCTTTGCCATATAATGTTTGGCGAAACATCGCGTTTATGCTTGGTTAAGAGGAACGGAAGTTGATTTTCGCTGTGTCAAGGTTTGGAATTTTACGACGTTGGGAGTTTTCAACAGGGCGCAATGTCTTCTAAAAAATCTAGCAACAGGAACAGATTTTTTAACTTCAATATTAAGAAAGTTATGGAGGAATAATGAATTGGGGGTCCGACGTTCGTGCGCCTCGTCTGTTTTAACGCGTAATATTTTTTTTTTCTCTACAATTAAACAAGGTTTCGAATAAATTTCTTTGGCAAACAAACGATAATGATTCCTGTAAACTGTTGCGATAAAATTTTACCATAAAACGTGCAAAATTTGCAAGTTTCCAGGACCAGCAAATCACAGAGACGCATCAATGAGGCGCGCTCGTTAATTTTCTACCGGAAATAGTCGCGCGAAACGACAAATTTCATTAGGGCACACTTCACATTTAGTTCAGCATCGTCGGCTCGTCGAGGGCGTAAAATAACGACGCGAATCGCGCAAAGTATATTCGTGGTTCAACCACCGGCAACAATGACATTCCTCTTTTTATTCGAGCAACTTCCGGGAGCAACCACTTAGGCGGGCGTCGAGTTAAAACGCTTCATTTGTATTTATCTGAGAATCCCTTTGTCACTGTTACTATCACGTGGTGGATACACGGCCGACATTGCCGGTAATATCGGACATCAGAGGGAACCAGCCGCGTTCCAGCGGACGTTTTACACCGGCTATCCTGGAGGAATTTTCAAAGCGCCTCCCGTGCCTGCGGGAATAGAATTTCACGGAATTCCTTTGATACTTTGCGAAATTAATATAGTATATACATGTACATAGTTTAACTATCAAAAGAGGACATTTTTTTCAACCTAAATTTTTTAAATCTATTATCTCAACCTGTTCCGACATTATAAATTTATTTCCCTGAGCTTTTCTAATTTTTCAAGACCTACTTTTTTAATTGAAAAAAAATTTTTCTAAATTACACCCTAATTTATGCAACAGAGAAAGAAATGTAATTCTATTCCCAGCTTATTTAAATACAAAATGATGTAACGAAGAAACAGTGGTATAAATGCAGCGATGCGCACAGTAACAGCAATTTGTCTACCATTCCAGCATTCATCGGATCTCCTCGTCGAGATCTTCGTATCGAAGACCTCCTCGCGTTAATAATAAAAATGCCAATTTCCCGTTCACCGCGAAATTGTTTTTCCACCCCACGAACCTGGAACAAGAGGGGAACCACGCGAGGGAAAATCAACCCTAACGAACCGCCGACTGGTTGGTCTGGTCGTCTCTCGACTCGGGGATCACGATTTAAAACACAAACGAAACACAGCGAAGACGGATAAGGATGGGCACGGAAAAACGACGACACACGAGCGGGCAGGAAATAGATACGGAAGGAGCGGCGCGAGCGCGGAAAACGAGGTCGTCGGAGAGGGAAAAGAAGACGATCCTCGGGAATTCAGACGCGCGATTCTTGCTTACCGAAGGATTTGCAAAGTCAGGCAGAAAATGCAACTGCCTTGGTAGGTGGCTCACTTTGAAAAAAGGCACAGACCGGATGGGTGGATAGAAGTAAGAAATGGGGGGGGGGCGAGAGGGAAAGAGGCAGAGGCGTGAGCTGGAACGCAAAAGGAGAGGCACGAGGACGAGAATCTACGAGCACGGCGGAAGAAGAGTTCAGCTCACAGGGGAGAAAAAGAAACGTTCGCTGGAATGCGAACGGTAATCGCGGCGCCGTTGAAACGAAAAAAGGAACGACGAGGATCTCTAAGGAAGACGAGGAGAACGAATAATACAATAACACCTGCTGGCACGGAAAAAGAAGGATGTATGTAAGTAGTGGCTTTGAGGAAAGCGCGGAGAAGGTTAGCGATGAAGAGGAAGGAGTGACGAAAGGAAACGACGGCTGAGAAATAAAAGAGCGAGCAAAAGACGCAGAGACCGCGACTAACTGCGAAAAGGAAAGGGTGAACCTGATGGAGAGAGACGAAAGGAAAAGGGATAAAAAGTGGAAGAGAAGGCGAGCAGCTTTTCCGCGAGAAAGAGGGGCGCGCCAAGGCGAGAATTACGAGGCTCAGGTGCACGCGGGTACATTATTAAAAAACAGGAAACCTCATCATTTTCGCCGGCTCTCGTAAAGATATTAAATGGAGACTTTATGTTGCCGGTGTTAGTCGCGTGTGCCTCGTTGTTGCTCGCGCGTTTCAGCCTCTACGTGTATACGTTTGCACAAACGAGTAACGCGACTATGCACGTACACGGTAATGTTCGCACGAGTGTTCACGTATGAATTGGTAGTATGGAACAAGGAACGTGTACGCGTAGATCGTACGGGGATTTCCGTTTCGTGTTTCACGCGACACACGCGCGTTCGCGCGCTTAAACGCACACGCAGGGGCGCGCGTAATCGCGATAAGTGACGCACGCGCTGCGTGCTCGGACCTGGACACACCGAGTTGCATATGGCAACGCATACGGAGGAAGTGCATACATCGATTCCCGCACTTCCGTTCTTTGTTCGCGGTACCACTACCTCGCGGCGGTTTTCTACTTTATGCAACGCCACCGTCGCTCGATTATCCGAGTCAATCTACACGGCGTCCCTATAGGCATATCCCGGATCGTTCTGTCCGTAGTCTGCGAGGCACTATCTTGCGTAATGTTTCGAGGTTGCGTACAAACTTGGCATAGGCGGATACTTCATTGAGAAATTTGAACCGAACGGCGCTGGTTCGATGAAACTTTTCTTTAGATACGTTTTTTATTTGTAACGTTACTTTTTTGAGAAATATTTGGTTCATCCAGCAGGTATATTTTTAAATAATTCCTGTTTGTGTTATTTTAATTCCCAAAGTTGGAATATAGGGTACACGTTTTAACGCGCGTATAATAGCGGACTATGAATATCTCTCTGACGATTTACCCCAGTGTTCCACCCTTTCCTCATTATCACCGCTCTACTCCGGCTCACCAAGCAAAAGAACCACTCGCTCCATCTGATCTCCCTATTCAACGAAATCCTCGGTTCGCGTTGTTCCCTAAAAAAATCCCTGTAAAAACTGGCGTCCTTCCAGACCGTAATACCGAGCGCCTTCCGCCACACATATCGCGCGTAAACTATCGCTTTCCAGAACGCGGCTCGATTAAATACAGGTTTCTCGTAGTGCACATGCAGCCCGCCTCGTGCACCTCGGCATCGACTCGGCGCGGCAGCATGTCGTGTTCCCACCTGATGTCGTGCATACGTATGCACCCGACCACGTATATAACCAACGAGCACGACCGTGTATCCACGTACACGCACACACCGGCGCCACGTGGGAGGCGCGGACCTCACAAAGGGAAGCACCAAGAGTCCGGCTTTGCTCGCGGAAAGTTGCCGCTAACAAGCAGGTGTTGAAGGTGCCACGAGGCTAGGCCTCTTTTCTTTATTCCGTTGCCACCGTTTCCACGGACAACGTGACTCCTGTCTGACCTGGCTGAGAGTTGTTCCAGGAAAGCAAAGAAATCCGCGAGGAGGAAGGTTTTCTGAATTCTTATTCATCCCAACGGTCTACCGGAGCCGTCCTTTTAATGTTGCACGCTCCTCGAGTCGCGTGCATTCAGCTACGCGTGCCACGTCCACCGTGAAAATCTCGCGCGACGAGTATAAGAATACGGGCGTCTTGTTTCGGGAAGGCCGCATACATTAGTGTCAGAACGTTTTCGGAGGATTGTCGTGTTCTTTCGGCTTCGTTCTTGACGGCCAGCAAGAAGGGCCGCTTTTTCGTGACACGCTTATCTCGCGACGGACGGGAATTTTTAAACTCTGAATGGACGTTTTTGCGATGGCCGGGATGAATGATCGAATCGGTGAACGAACCGAGAGCGTGAATATTTATCGCGTGGTTAATGCGATCGAGTCGGGGCTGGTTCAGGCTCTCGATCGATACTTTCTTGAGAATGAAATTGTATTTATAGCGTACACTCGGTAGCAGGGTAAGAAATAAAATGAAATATGATAACGATTGAAGAAAGAATTGAATCGCATCGAAAATTATGGTTCGACGAGCGAAAAATAGCGTAGGAAGGTTGCGTTTTCTCGTACCGTTTAAACTTCTTTCCTCGATCAAGAAAGTCAAGCGAAGAAGAAGAACGCTAACGCTGATCGATGCTCCTCTCGAGCCGGCTATACTTCTCGCTGCCTTTCAAAGTCCTCGTTCCAAGTCTGTCGGAAAGTTTCGCGGCGTTCCGTTTGCTTTTCGATCCGGCCGTCGCGACGCGGCGCGAAGAGGACCCAAAGCAATACGCGACGGCTCTCTTTGCGAGCATCTAACTCGAGTGGAGAACGGAAAGGAAGAAGAAGAAAGGAAAAAAAGAAGAAAAAAAGAATGTCCACGAGGAAACGTACGAGCGGCTAGACTGTTGATTTAAGCGCGGCGGAACGTCGCGAGAGATTGGTACGTTTGCATGGGTGCGAACATATTTTCGTTCCCCGGTGAAAGAACCTTCGTGACTATTTATACCGTGCACGTGAATCGTACACAGTTTTATCGCGTTTTGCCAGCTTTATGGAGCGTTTATCGCGGGACAATAAAGAGCCACTTTGAGGTATAATGCACGCTGTATTAGGACACACTGTCTGCGAAGGGTGCAGAGGGTGGAGAGGGTAGAGAGGGTGCGCTAAAAGTGCGCATTCTTGTACTTTATTTATAGGATTCTATTAATGTTATAGTTTCGCGAATCAAAATCGGATATACGATTATCGAAGAACACTGTGTCGAACCATAAAACGATACTTCGATCGAATATCTTATTGTTGGAAAAAAGATCTAAGCTTCGAGTAATGATTTAAGGTATCCCGGTAAATAAGTCTCGCTCGAAGGAAGAAATAACGTTACGCGAACGTGTGGCCAAATAAAGTCGGTTGGATGAAACGAAGACCTTGGTTAAGAAGGAACACCCAGGTCGTGCTTTGAAGTTTAATAAGGCAAGCTAAATACCGACTGTCCAGCTGCTCCTGTTCATTCTCAAGTTATGAAGAACCCGTTACGACAATGAACCGTGACCGTCCATGATTTTCTTGCACATCTGGTGATCATTGCCCAGCGAATGTTATTTTCCTTCGCGATGATACTTACGGAGATCCTCGAAGTTTCTTGCAACGTCTGTAGCGGATGCTTCGCGAGTCGTAGCGTCAAAATATGAAATTATATTAAATCAGTTTTGTTTCCGTTTACGGAATGTCAAAATTTAATCGAATACATGAAAGCTGAATACCGAAGTTCCCTTCTTCGTTACTTTTATCCTTTACGACCCTTAACAAATCTTCCAAACCACCCCTTTTATTGCAAAGATAAATCTATCTTCCTCGATGATCCGAGTTAACGAAGAACTACAGTTTTTCCAACTAAAATTGATTCTACGGCCAGCTAACTCCACACTTCCATACAATTGTTCGATAGAACGATTCGAGGAATCTTCCTTCCCAATAAAAACACAACCAGTAATGAATACTGCTCACGCTGGCGATCCCTCTCGTACGGTTCCTTCGCCGGGAACAGAAAAGTCAGAACGAGCACAGTTTATTGTACCTCTCAATTTTCTCCGCGGAAATCTGAAGCTATAATCAAAGTCTCCGGTCGGATCTACGACCTTTGGTCCCGACAGCTGACTTCGAAAACTCGCGTAGTCTAGGACAGATAATGCGGGCATACATATTGCAGAAGGTCTACAGTACATGGTAGGGTCGTTGAAACGAGTCCTTGCCCGTTCGTCGTCGAAGAATGCGAAGGAACACGCGAACTTTCTCGTTGAACGCGACTGTCCCTCTTCTTCGCGCTCTTTCCCGCGTTTCTCTATCCCTTTCCGCTCGAAAGGGTGGACGCGTGGCGTTCGCGCGACGACGGTTTCTTTGTCGTCGCGTTTGACCTCGAAACAAACTACCAAGTTAGGTGTTCGAACTTTAAAGTTACACGTGTACGATCGGACGATGAAATATTGTGCAAAATTATTGAAGCATATTTGAAGAGTGAGGTACAGCAATTGAGAAGAGAATTCATGTATTGGGTAAAATTCATATTTTGCAGAGCAACACCAAGTTTAATATTTGTAAAAATCTAGCTTTCGATCGAAACGTGTTCGAAATGTATCAAGGTACTAACTTACAGTTAGCGTTGCGCAGGAAGTATTGCAAAGGTCGATAGAATTATTTTATTCTTTACTCAAATTGAGCTCTACCAAACATTTAATGTATCTAAAAAATCCTTTATGTTGGCTAGTTTTTTTTTTAAATAATTATGAATTCGAAAATATTTAGCAAGTTCTGGATCAGAAGCGCAGAACCACCCCCTCTGTCGCGACAAATCAGTCTCAAAACAATTACGGCGAACGATAATTTAGAAAACACAATCCCGAGGACACCATTTCCGATAGAAATCGATTACGCCGTGAGCGATGCTGAAATTAACGCGCAGTAATCGCGCGTCAATTTCGAAAATTTGATTTCACCCCTGCGAGACGAAGCATGAGCGCATCGTACCAGGTTATTTTATAATTCGTATTATCCGATACGTTTTATCAATCACCACGGCGTTCTTTGATTTCTCGTAAACAGACGGCTAAATGAAAATTGCCGGCCTCCGCCGGTCAGATTAACGAAATGTATTAACTTTGATCATCATCGCGTATACCATCGCGAAACGTTTCGAAATTCTCGATTGAAGCTTTCAAATCAAATTACCATCGCTGATACCCTGATTCTCGATAAATTCTTCTATATTTGTCAGCGTGAACGAAACAATAATTTTCAAGCAACGTTTCTCGTCTCTTGTGAAAAGAAACTCGCTTCGATCGATGCAGAAAACGTGATTTCATAGAAACAGAGTTAACCGATGCTGGTGGGATAGCTGGCAAGCGTGTAGCCACTAATTGCGCTGCATTAATAGCGCCCATCACCCAACATTACGCGGTTTCGCGAACGACGCTAAACTGATTGCGCGTGAGACGTCTAAGCTGTTTTTTGACCCCATCGTTTGAGGGTTACCCGCGTAATTACGCTGACACGTTGAAAAAACGACGCTCGACGAATCTGCAATTTCGCCAGCGTGTTCGTGGAAGAAAAGATTGCAGCAATTAACTGTAGTTTTTCGTCTCGACGGGATCGTACGAGCATCGTAGGGGCAGGTATAAAAATGCTGTGTATTCATTCGTGACTTAAAAAAAGTGCATTGGAGAAGACGTAAGTGTGAGTTGGGGTGATCATCCTGGGAGATGCAGTATTTTTTTCCAAATATATAATTTACTCACAGAAAGTATACGAAACATTGATAAAAATTATGGGATAAATATATATATATATATATTTCGCTAAGCATCTCGCAGCTTTTTAATTTTCAATTAACCCCTATCTCCCTCTCTCGATACCCAAGCAGGTGCAGATTAATTAAACGCAAATCCCGCGTGCATTTCAATAATCAACTCCACAGAGGGGACGAAACAGCGTTTTACAATTGCACAAGTATTTATCGCTCGATCCTACTGCGCATCGATCATGCACGTGGACGGACCTTTGCCTCGTCCCGTCCACTGTACCAGACCTTATCGAAATCGTGAGACGCGGCCATTAAAGTGCGTCTCTCTTTGGCGTTTCGCCGGCGATCGTCGTCGAACGAGAAGCGAGTACAATCACCCAAAGTGAAACTCGTACAAATATGTACCGACTGCTCGCCTAATCTCTCGCGCCGCCCGGTAAATACTGACAGGGTGTCAATATTGAAATATCTTATCGTGGAAAGCGCCATGCATACCTGAAATATATTGGGAAACGGGCCGTCGACGTGCGCTGCATGACTCACGACCCCTGAAAGATATCGCCGTACCACGGGGCGAACTCGAAATTCTGTCGGTGAAAAGAGCTGGGAACCCTTTTGACCTGCATTTCCAAGAGAGAAAAAGAGAGAACGAACGACGAACGGAAACGGGGAGGAAAAAATAAAAGAAGTTCGTGACGCAGCCCGATATTCCGCGAACTCGTCGACGTTTCGAAGCCACTTCGGGATCGATTCGCCGAACGTCGAGAACTCACGAGTCGAAAACTAAATTCCTCGACGCTCGACGAGTTCCACGAATTGCCATGACTTTTGCGGAAACGAGCGCATACGTCCATATCGAAGGAAAATTTTGTTGAATAGTATAAAAAGCAAGATGGTTCCTTGCATCGAAGTTTTCGAACGATATTGCTGTTTCACGTACGAATCGTTGAGCAAAATTTCATTCGACAATGGAAATCTGTAACCGTCTACTCGAGGGTTTACCGATTCCCGTGAATATGAGAAATATTGTTGCCAGGCCGAGATTTGCCAAAAGCCTTCTCGAGCGCAAAAGATGGCCGAGCTACTCGCCGAGAGAAGCTTAGATGGGTAAGCTCGCGGGCTTTCCTCTACGCTGGGAGATCGACACTCCTGTATTTCCTATATCCCAGCCGTTCCTCCTGGGGTATAGCTTAGATCCTGGCCATCCCTCGTTAAATCCCAGGGGAACCACAGCGAGAAACGGCCAGGCTACGCGGATGCCTGCCAGCCCTGATGTTT
This sequence comes from Ctenoplectra terminalis, assembly GCA_019453375.1. Lineage (NCBI taxonomy): Eukaryota > Metazoa > Arthropoda > Insecta > Hymenoptera > Apidae > Ctenoplectra > Ctenoplectra terminalis. Next base: position 123,317 of record SMSQ01021854.1, on the reverse strand, counting down.
TCGAACATATAACGTCACCATCTGCGACTTGCTGTTGGATTCGACTAAAAATTTTAGGTGACACGGCTAGATTTGGCCGATGGGGTTGTTTTTGTTTCACAAAATCACGTCTTTCCGAGTTAATCCTTTGGAGATTATAATTTTTTTTATTTAGAAAAATAATATTAAATATTTGTACGATCTTACCAAGAGACAGTGGTACGAATAATTTATAAAATACGTATTTATCGTTAATGTCTTTTTGTCTGAAGGAAAACCAATACAGGATGTCTTAATGGGACATGAAATGAAATTATCAGATACAAGGCGTTTCGTGGATTCTTCGGAACAAAGAGAACTTCTAGTTTGAACGATGATGCCACGCGATAAGTAGATAAAGCCGCTAATGGTTAAACACTGTTAACACGGGGACGTTGTTTCGAGAACTCGATATAAAAAATCGAGGACAACGCACGATTTACAGGCATTTCAAAATACAAAAGATAAGCGATAACTGACTATTTTTATCTTATCCGAGCTAATCCCTCGGACTGTATTTTGTGTACCTTCGGACACAAAGGCGATGCAATAAAGGTCATCGAACGAATCTTTCCACCATTCCGCGTATTTGTATCTGATAAAAGGCTTCACGTGCTCCGTAGAACCTTCGATCACATCGGCGTACGATGAATAACACGCCGTGTACAGAATTTATCTTTACAACGTATTTTTATCCGGTTCAAAAATCTAGCATATTTTATAACCATAGAATAACGCGCCATTCGTTCGAAACAATGTGGTTTTTTGTAGATAAAAAGCTCGAGCAGGGGGATGAAGGATTAAAAATAATTAACGAACATTCATATAATTAATTACGAGGCCAACTGTAATGTCGTGGACTTTTTTTAGGCAGAGACTGAATAATTGTTCTGGAAGGAAGTTGAATGACCAGAAATTAATCTCTGGCATTATTCATAGAGGAAATTATTTTTACGTGTATTTATTAAGCGGCAGAGTTCGAAAGGTATTGAATGGACTGAAATAAATAATTTAATTTCCACCTCCACGAAAGAATTATAAAAACTCACCGCTAATTCAATACATTACCTCGACAATTAAACTTACAGTAAGGAATCGTTCTCGTTTCATTAAAGACTGAAACATCTTTTTTATACATATTTTTGTACATAAAATTGACGAGAAAACATAAAACATTTCTGCAAAATATCTCCTCGACGGATCGTATTCACCGAGACAGCCGTTTAAAATTTCTTTGACGAGAAAATCAAAGGATTTAGCCGCAAAGCAAAAAGGGGAAACGAGACGGGGGTGAGAGAAACTTTTCGTGGGGAAATAAGACGACCGAAGAAAATCAGCTGCGCGTATGACCAAAGCGATCTCCGCGGTTAAATGGCCAGCTTAAACTCTGATCGGTATTAAGCTGTCAAGGGTTGATTTTTCGAATTCCTCGCGTCGGCATTAATCCCGCTTTAGAATGGAGCCGTCTTCAGCCCTTTGTCAGACGTAGCCAGGACTCGCATCCTGACCCGCCACAGGAACGTGTGTTTACGTTCTGCACCCTGTGACTCTGTTAATCCTCCAGAAGGGATCGCAAAGGGGTTGGTCTGCCGTTCGAGCGTTTAGCATACTTTCCGGCTGCTCCATGGACAATCACGTTCTTACCGGTTTTCAATTACAAAGCGCGATAGGATTATGGGATTGTGACTGTCGGCTGATTTTAAATTGTTCGGAATAAGAACGATATTATGCCTGTATTGTTCAGACTTTCAGAGTGCCGATGAATTTTGAGATGGATCAATAGTTCTCCGATCTTAGGAATTCTAGTAATTATATTAGTTGCGAATTTATAATTTCCAAACTTATTTGGTATTTAAAATTAATGGAGAAAGTGCATCAATGTCGGATTTCTAATTCGTTTTATCGGATATCATTCTTCGTTAATTTTCTTAAATTTTAAACTGATTTCTTCGACATAAAAAGATTCTTTCCCTGATTAGTTAAGAACTAGCTTCTTCAGAATCTATGTGAAAAATTATAACAAAAATTATTTTCGAATTTGGTGAACGCTTCCTTCACAATTCTATTTAATCCTTCAAATTTTCCGTAAAGAAATTTCGTATCTGTACAGCACCACTTGTCGCGATTAAAAAGGTATAATTATGTCCATTTACCTAATTGTCTGTAACAACGAGTAAATATTTTCCAGAGGAAAAGGAAATGTGCGGTTTAAATTTTAATCGTCGTTGTAAATGTTTAAACCAGCCAGCAACGAACAATGTGTCTCATATTGCAATTAGAATTTAACTAGGTCCTCTTCGTGACTTTGTTAATTATTCAGTAAACGACGTCTGGCGTGCGTTCTAATAATACCTTCGGTTAGATCGCTGGGTCCCGATATTCCCGGCTAATGGCAGCGGAAAAACAGCAAGGGGTGAGACAAGAAAAAAAAATGAGAAGAAAGGGATAGAAAAGAAAAGAAGAAGAGGAGGAAAATAAATCGACGACAGATCGCGTTACTAACTGCTCGACGGAAATCGAGACGAATCTGCTCAAGCCGCCGTTGGAGCACTACCCTTTCGACTTTCCAAGGGTGTACGGAAACACTCGATGAACGCTCGAGCACTTCGAGGGTGGTGTCGGGTCGAAGGTGCTCGAGGTACTCGGGTCAGAAAATTGCTGATCGGAGAGCAATATTCCTGCTAGCTCGAGAATATGTAGACACTCTTGCCCGTGTACACGGCCAATCAATAAATTGCACTAATTAAACAGGGATGTAGTTTTTCTAACGCTTCAATCCGTTCTGTCTAGCTTCCACTTGGCATTTGATTGATTGTACGAGCTTGTTCTTATTCGGTGAATGAAAATTGTTACACGTACTTTTTTTTCATCCTTGCTTAATTGATAGAACGTTGTGACGTTGAAAAAGTGTTTAGTATTTCTATTTTGGATGTTAAACAAGACGAACAAAGCTTGGGATCAAACTATCATACAGGTTGTACCGCCGCTAATGATTATTCCACTAATAACGACTCTTTTTTTTTGTTTAATTTTTGTCACGCAAAAGGGGATGATTCCTATAAGCATCGAAGCAAGCGAAACTAAAGTAAAAATAAGAAAGAATTATACCGAATTAAATCTTTCGAGTGGTATAAGGATATATTGTAATTACGATTCGGATCCTGAAACACACGCTAACAGGTATAAGGTACAAACACCTTCTTTCGATAGTTCTTCGAAGCTCCGGATGACCGTATTCCGATCCCGTAAACGATTCCCATGAAGCACGGTTAAGAATCGTCGCGTGTCGGGGTTCTCGGTAAGTTCGAAAACATACCTGCGTACCTCATCGATCCGTATTAAAATACTGCATCGTTGGCCGGCTTCGAAGAAAGAAAAACGATCCCAGTAAATATTTTGATGAGCTTACCGGCTTACAAGCTCTCCTTTTTTACCTTCTCCATCCGCAAAGTGGGGCCATATCTGTCGAGGGAAAAAAAATGTCCTTTCGGAATCCTCTCCAAATTGAATACAAAATCCCTTTAATAAAATTACACACAGGGAGGAGGAGAAAAAGGAAGAAAAATTAATTCCAGAACGAAATTTGTTAGAACAGGTACTCTCATGTTATTCCGACGAACTTAAGACTCCCAAAATGAATGTACAGAAAGGACTACAGTTTGTTTGCACATTTCCACGCTGAAGTAACAATATTATTCGAATCGTAAGGGAGGTTCCGGTTGAAAAACAGCCTTAAATGTGTGGGGTGTCTCATTTTCCTCTATCCAAGGGCCTACGTGACATACATTAATCATGTCCTGTTCGTTCTTAGGCGAAAATTTGATTTTATTCACCCTCCGGTGGCGTCCCCCTGTAACGTGGGATCATCGACTGCCTACGACGTTCATATTTCTTGTATTTTTAATAAGCGACCTGGCACAGCGTTCCCTGTCGCCGTTTATTTTGTGCGCGTTAAAAATTTTGATGAAACTTTCGTTAGTGATATTTTTCAATTACTATCCGGATCGATACGAAGTTCAACATCGATATTAAAGTTGCATGGAAACGAATTCAGGGTCCTCGCCGTAAAATCACCAGCAGTTAGTTACCCGCAATCACCGTTTCCTCATCGGTTACCCTGCTCGATCGATGTTGTTCAAGTATTCAACGGTAGATTGCAACGAGCGCAAAGTTCTTCGCTGCTATTCAAAGAAGGTAAGATGAAGAGATGGTCGACGAGCATCCAACATCCATAATCGCTCGGCTAAGAAGACTCCTTGAGTCAAGTTTTGTTTGCAACCATGGAGTAGGGTTGGCAAACAGAAAGTCAACGCTGAAGTATTCAAGAACGGAAAAAGTGTTCCGTTGTCAAAAAACGGACACTTACGCTGTAAATAATTGAGAAAAATAAAAGCGTCCGATATGAAGGCAGCAGCGACGATGGAAACGAGGAACCGACAAGTTTTCCTGATCGATCCGTGTGGAAGTGGCGAACGGAAGAGGACGCGAAAGCGAAGGGGGTGGCGGGTGTACCGGTAATAAGGGCCGGTCGCACCCTAAGTGACCGGAATGGCGCAATAATTCGTGGCTCTCGTGACGTTAAGAGGTCTGCCCTTTGCGCTCGTAGGCCCTGCGAGAAGGTGGCCGTTCGGCCTCCCATACGGTTTCACAGGCATCGTCCTAAATATAGATCCCCTTACAACCTGACGTCCAATTATAGCTCTTTGATGCCTCGCGAGCGTTTCTCTATCGCTCTCTCTCTCTCTCTCTCTTCGTACCTTCGTCTCACCGTTTCTCTCTCTCTCCATCTTTCAAGTTCTGCTCGTGCCACACTCTACTCCCTTTCCTTTCGTTCTCCCGTGGCTGCTCTTCGACTCGTTTCGCGTAGCCAACTCCACGCCGGGTGATAATTTTATCGCGGTTACTGGCCATTCGCCGGCGGCGAGTCGCGGGAGAGCTTACAGTGAATCGGGACCAGCCTTTGAAAACGCGAAATTGTCGGTTCCCCTCGATCACCCCCGCGGATGACTAACGATGTTTCGCAACAGCCAGCCGATCGCTCAGCCGTTTATACCTCTCGTTCAAAGGGTCCGCGAGTATATGGCGATTTCTTTCGCAGTTGCAAGGATAACGCTTCGGTTATATTCTTTCGCGCGGCTTTGGAGAGCCGACTCGATGTATCCGTCGTTGAGCTTTTCGACGGAAACGATAGTATTCCTGAAGAGTATTCCTGGTTTCTTCTCATTTCATATTTTTTTTCTATATTTTCAGAGAATACACGGGATCCTTTTTTCGAGTTCGACGCAAGGCCATTACGCGGGAGCATAAAACAAATATTTATCAACATTTTTTATTTATCATCGACGTTCGAACCGCGTCCCAAAAAAACCCCATTCCTTTGCGACGATCACAGCGAAACCGAGCCTCGTTCTGCCGTGTATATGTACGCGCCATCATTTGTTCCCCTTCCTTTTGTTCGAAAAACTATCCCGCTGAACGCGATCTCCCGCAATCAGCACCGCGATATATTAACATACATGAAACGCACCGTACGAATGATAATTACGAAGATTGCAAGCGCTTTTCGATGGTTTACAATGCTTCCGCGTATTTATATACGCATGTATGGCATACATAATATATGTGCACACGCAACAGGGAATCCCCGTCCTGATGAAGCGTACGGAAAAATTTTTTAAATATTCCCCGGCGATAATGCGCATGTTTCCACAAACGGTGTGCGCCATTTCTACGCCGTCGAACCCATTGCTGCGCAACCCGAAAAACTCAGAGACCTTTGTAGCTGCGTTCGCATCGAGCAAGATTTTTCCCTCCCCGCTGTCTCCTTTCCATCAGAATGCACTTTGTTTTCGTTTTTCCCGCCGCCGTGCTGGCACAATGAGCGGCACTCGCGGCGCACAGACGCCGCTTTAAAGAGCCCCGTCTGTGGGAATTAGCATGCTCGGAAAACGAAGGGGGCTCAGGTGCGTCTACATCGAGCCAGCCTACGAACCCAGCCTCCCGGCCTCCCCTGTTCCTCCTCTGTGACTGGCCACCACCCCAATTCGGTGGGTGGCTCGCGCCAGTTCCACCCCTTCACGGTCTGCTTGTACCTAGGCCACGTGGCGAGATTCGCATACGGGGTTGCACGTTTTTAAACACCGCTACGACCCCACGCTTCTCGTTAATCCTCCTCCATATTCGGGAATCGAAAGGGAACCCAGTCCAAACGTAACGCGGCGATTCGAAAGTGATTTCCCGAGAATTTTATGCGTGGATTCGCGCCAGTAACGACGATCGTTGAAAAGCGTACCCAGTGCCAGGACCTGGGGGCGTGATTGGTAATTTGTCGCGGTCATTGATGCGAGTATCGTTTCGAGAGCATTAAATAGCTATTCCGGTTAAGAGGAAGCTTAACCTTTACGTATATATCGATGTTGCGATTAACGGTGAAAGTTTGGAGATATTAGATGCATTCTACGTCAATTATATCGAACCATGGAGCGTATATTTCTTTTTCTTCCCACGAGTTCGAAGCTCATCGAACGTTCCGGATCGATTAGCAACGAAGCAAAGGAGGAAAAGGGTAGCCTTTGAAGCGTTCGAACGGAGGCAGCGTGAAATTTCCTAGCACATGGCGAGGGACACGAGCGTGTACGCCAGGTATCAGTTGATCAATGAATTATCGCACCCAGTTTTTGCTTATCAACGCGAATTAGAAGTAGCTATCGTAGCCGTCCCGTGGAACGGGCACAAAAGCCAGGGGAAGGTCGGTAAACGTTGCTGCATCGAGGCAAACGGGAACACCCTCGTACGAACGTACGCCGGATCGAGGCTTGTGTGCTTAATATGTGAGCGTTACCTGCCTGCCAACACGCACTCGTCCGTTATAAGATCAATATAACGCGTGCACGCATATCCTCACGTACCTGACTTCACCCTCCTGCCAGTATCCGCTTCGTCTCCTTGGCCTTTCCTATCTATCCACCAAAAAAATGTGCGAAAGGGGCGGCGTTCGTGCGTGCACATGTACAGGGTGTTCTGGGTGCAGTCTACTTTCGCTCCGTTGAGAGACGAGAGGGTCAATCGAGCTGGAAGATCAGGTATTCGAATAACTTTAGCGTTCACCGAAGTATGGAGAATTTTCAAATTGAATTATGACGTTGAACGCTTTCATATTTTGTTTCTCCCTGATAATTAAATTTTTTATACCATAGTAAATCTTCATTCTTTTAATTCGATAAATATAAATTATTTCCTTCTTCTTTTTCCATCGATAATTGTGTTTAACGCTTAATTTTAAAATAAATTACAGTGTTGTATCAACCATTTCATACCGAAAGAAACACCCCATACCAATCCTGAGGAACTCGAATCGTAATCAACACCGCAAACATAATCAACACCACGAATTCCTACCAATCTCTGCCTCTCTTCCAGCTTTCCACGAGCGGAAAATTAACATTCATGCCGGTCGCCGAACAACGCTAGAAACGCGGCTACATTACGGACACCCGGTGAACGCGTGCTCGAAGGAACGCTCGCGTTCTCGCCGCGTGTGTACGTGGCTGGCTAGCATGCACAGACGACAGCTCGCATGCCAACACACATTACACCGTCACCCCCCGCAGCTAAGCCGAGTTAATAATGCACTCATTATTTTATCAATACCCGGAATATCAGCTACGACACGTCCCGCGTATAGGGGTCGAAAGGTGCTCGCAACCACCCCCGTGTCTGCTAGCCAGCGGTACCAACGCCACCCCTTTCCACGACTATTCCCTGGCCGGCTGAACCGGGTCGGGGATGGAGAGGTAGGGTGGCGAGCAGAGGCGCGAGAGGGGCGAGTCGGAACGAATTTATGGCCGAGGTATATAACCGGCGCTTGATGGTGAGCTCGTTTCGAAATTGCCCGGCTATGTAACAACTGCGTGCATTAATATTTGATTGGCTGCACGGCCGATGGGATGCACGCGAAAAACGATTTTCCTCGAAATTTCGGCCCGTTACCTCGAAACGCTGTCATCTCGCAGTTTACACGATTATTCTTTTTCCCTTCGTTCTTCGTCCAACCATCTCTCGTCGCCTCGCTTTCATTATTGTTCCCTCTATTTTTTTTTTCAACCTTCTTTTTCTCTTCATTCTATCGTTCACGCGACGATATGCTAATCTACGAGCGCTGTAAATTGATTTTATTAAGCAATTTCACGGCTCGTCGTACGGAACGCATTAAAACCATCTAGAAAGGGGATCAATGTTGTCGAAGACTGTGGATAAACGCATGGTTTATCGCGACACGAGTGTTTCGTATAGATTCTTGGTGGCCATTATCGTTCGCTTATCAGTTACGCGTCGTTAATAAGGAGGTTTCACGAGATGCTGGAATTATCGTTCGTCGTGGCCTCCGTGAACGTAGCTCACGCCCGAAGCACATTTAATTGGCCGATAACTCGACGGTGACGCCGCGGATGGGAGAACGCTTTTACCGATGCGAAACGCTGCGACGATGCTGTATTATTTAATCGCTGCGTCGATTGAGATATTGCGGTGGTGCGAGTCGGGGAGCCAGGGGCTGGCCCGATAAGTGCTCGAAGAACACTCGTTATTGGACGTTATTTAGCGCGTCGTTTAGGGCGCGTTGCACCAAGGTTCGATGCACCGGAAGGATCAAATATTCAGACGACGGTGCAGCTGCGGCGTTGCTTAACTATCGGTTGCAACTTTCGCGGACTATTTTGTTGCCTGCTCTCGTATCGCCGCCGAGAATGCCTATCTCGATGAAACTTAAATACGGAGGAAAGTTACACGAACCTTCTACTGTAAAAAATTAATCACGATTATATGTAACGGACAAGTCTGCGCTTGGGAAAAAAAAAAACAAAAAACAAAGGTAGGCTCGATTAACTATCGCGATACCGTGCTTAAAGTAGCTTTCTTAGAGCGCCATTAACGTTCGCGACCGTACGTCACAAGCCGCAATAACAGTTACTTTTAAACGTTTCTGTAATTGCGGCGCGGAGAACGGCCGCGTGATCGCGCAACGTTAGGCTCGTGGTTCGAGAACTCGACGGTTTAATAATCGATCGAGATGATTGGCCGCGGTGGCCGTGTCGTTGACGCGAGCTCGAGTGAAAATGCATCTGGTCCGACGATGGTTCGCGAGATCTGCGCACACGCGAGAAAACGTTTTGCCGATAAGTAAACTGGGAAAAAGATCGCGGGGGAACGAAGCGGTGTAAAGAGGAATAGAGTTAAAGCGACTGAGAGTGGGGAGCAAAAAAAAAAAGGAAGAAAAAAAAATAGATCCTAACGGCGCATAATCTACCGTCCGGTGAAAGTAATGAACGGGCATCAGCGAGAGAGAGAGAGCGGGATGGAAATTACAAAGTGACCAGAATCGATGGCGTGCATAATCGGGCCCCGCATATAGTGTCTTTTACAGCCTAGATCACTTATCGAGGTCCGCGTAATTATAGCGATACGCAGCCGCTTGCCGTGTCTTTGCCGTTTTACCGTGAAACCGTGCGAAAGACTCGAACGGAACGTACCTCGCTAGAGCGAGCAGAATAAAAAGCCGAAGGAGGGAAAAGATAGAGGCGCGATCGCGCTCGAGCTGCACGCAACAATGCCTCTTTCTATAAATATTCGCCATGTTGCGAACCATGAAGAATATGTTTATACGCAGCCCCCGTCCACCACGGCATCAGTCTTCCTGACGTCTCGCGCGGCCTGGAAACGTTCCATGTATATTTTTCTTTCAGCTCCTGGCAATTATACAAAGTTAATCGCCGCCACTCGGCTTGCTTTGAGACGAGTTAAAATTGCGAAAAAGGCTTTATCACTCGGGTAACGAATGTTCGTTGGAGAATGTCGCGAGTGTAGAAACGTGGGAGAAATAAAATCTGGATAGGAAATCTTTACCTAGCTTACTCCAGCGATTATATCGTCTTTTATACGTTCGAGGAAACAACTTCATTTTTGAAGAATTCCAGTCTGAAGTGGAATTGCAAAAACTGATTACGATTGATAGCATTGTTCGGAGAACCCGTCACAACTCTTAACCCTATCTCTCGTACACCCACATTGCTCGCTCTTCGACAAGAACTCGCGAGACAAACCAATCCAATTGTCTTCTATATCAAACGTCGCAGCTTCGGCAAAAAAACGCCTGACGCAGTGCAACGCGTCTCGTTTCGTGTTCTCGGACGCTTCCTACCGTGGGATCTCGCCGCGAAGCGTCGTATTAAGGGTACAAAGTATCTGATTCGGGCAAGAAATCGTGATCGCCAAAGGTTTTCGGACAAAAAGTATCGATCGATCTATGGAATACAATGCTGGGACGTCCGGCTCGTTTAGAATCCGGGGAGCTGGCTCGTTATAATCGTAGCCCTGGTCCAGTGGCAAAAACAGGGACCGGCGGATTCGCTTTGACGAAACAGTGATCCTCTTTCGTCGACAAGAAGCGCATGATCGAACGTCGACAAAGTGAATAACTGTCGGAACGCTATCTGAACGGGCCCATCTGACCACGGGCCTTACGGCGCGAGTGTATGGGGCGCGTGGGACGATTTTAAGGCCGGTCGGATAAGTAAGTAGCAGGTAGCAGGTGTCACGTCGGCAACGATCGTCGGATCGAGATAGGAAATTCGAAGGAGGCATCGACGTCGTTTAGCGGCAGGTATATACAGGGAGCGGAGTTTTAGTCAGATTAGGCATAATCGATCGGTGTCGATATTGTGTCCAGAGGGGAAAACGCCGACGCGAGATTCGACTCTCGGCTCTCTTACAACTGTACCTATCTTCCTCGACGATCAACGGCTACAATTGCTTTTTCACAAAGGGGATCACCTTCGTAGACGTCCGGGACCAGCTCCTTTGAATCTTTCAAGATACGTTGGATCCGTAGCTCGTATAGCTTTGACAGCACCGTCATCTCCGTATTGGTTCAACAAAGTGGACGCTTTTGTGCACACCATTGTGAGGGATTCTCGTGGAAAACTATGCAATCAGGAGATCGTGACAGGGGAGCGTCGAGTAACATGGATCCTTTTCGCGATGAATTCTAGCGTGTAGGTTGCAAAATGTTATATATACTCGTTGGTAGCCAGAGTTTTTCGTTGCAATTAATTTCACGTTAAAATGTTTACGTCGACCAGTTACACAATCCGCATTGCACACCGTATATTTTGCTTTAAAATGTTTATATACGATAATGAGCGTTGCGAGCGAATTTCTAAATTAATGTATATTTCTTTGTGAAATCGATAGTGATCAATCGACGCGCTGTATAAAATAACATCGAACGTTAAATTATATCGAAACACGGTAATGCAATATTTCGGGTTATTATATGCGACGCGTATCGTGATATTCCATACAATTGTTACTCGTCCAGCAAGACGTGTTCCATACGAGGTCTCTAACGTCGATTATTTTCCTGCCACGAAACACCGGACTGAAACGGAGGAACCGTTTGAGAGTCAATTTTTGTTGGCACGTCTTGGATGAACGAAGATAAATGAAACGCATCAAAGAGGCATCCCGCGTTGCTGTTATTATTTGCATAACGAAGCAGCCAGTCCCTTCCGCCTCTTCTTTCTATCCTCCCTTCGTCTTTATAAGGGCGGACTTCGAGAAATTCCCGAAGAAGTTTTCATCGAGTTAAATAAGAAGCCGCAATTAATCACTTACTGTTTTTCAGCCTGCCTTCGTGTATCCGTATTTAACACCGCTTTTTATACCGTGAACTTTCGGCGGACTTTTAACAGGACGGAATCTTGTTACGCTTCTTCTTCAACTTCCACGACGGTGGGAACAACTTTCGAGCAGCTCGCCCCACCAGAATATTCGGATATTAAAAAATACCGAGAACCTGCGATTTGGTTGATGCTGAGCGAAGTTTCGACAGAGCGCGACGAATTATAATGGAAGCCAATTTTCAATCGGACAGGATAATCTAATGATAGTCAGTGAACTGCGTGGATCGGAATACGTTTGTTGATTAGCTGTATCAGGTGTGACTGTATTGAAAATCAACCGGAAATATTCTCAATTCCGTTTGCACGGTTTGGACGAAGGGGAAACCGAAGGCAAGAAAATTAGACGTTTCACGCAAGGAGAATTCCGTTCCCGTCCGGTCGACATTCTCAGCTTCTCGAAAATCCCGTACGCACGGTGCTTTAATAATGAGGCGAAAGACCTGACGCCCCGCGTCTCGACGTTGGATTCATTAATTTCCCAACCGGAGTTTCTAATTGGCTGCCTAATATTTTATTTATGAACCGAGCCGATTCCGGGGGCGAGAAGAACGGCTCGCGTTAATAACATTAGTTAAATTTCCCCGTGAATCTCGGCCCGTGAGTATATTTAAAAAAACGCTCCGCCTTGCTCTGCTCAAAAAATTTATGCAAGGATTCCTAACTGCTGTACGCTTACCGATAATCAACTATAATTTCATCAGAAAACAAGACCAACTCCCCAAATTCTCGATGCTCTCGAATAACATGGTTTTTCTTTCTTAAATTCTTCAACGAGCTATTAGAGAAAAGGACGACGGAAGAAGAGAGTTAGAGAGGAGTCTTAAATTCATCATCGAACCGGCTCGCCGCTTAAAGGCACGGCTCGTTAAGCCCGGAGCTTATGATTCACGATCGGCTTTGTATCCACGAGCCTTCGCGTAAAAGAAAAGAAACGAGAGTTTGGGACGCGCGGTTAGAAGTAGAAGGGGACTCGGGCCAAGGAGCATCGTCGCTACGATTCCTTGCCGGCTAGGATAATTGAGGGTTCCGTAAATCAATATCGGTACAGGGTCGTGGTCCGAAGTGAGAGTGAAACAGAGAGAAAGATAGATAGAGATGCCGTACAAGGGGTTGCTCGCGGAGGGTGTTTCGAGGTATATAATACCCGGTATCCGAAATATAATTAAGGAGGCGACTTTTCAATTTAAGTCCGATATTTTAAAAGATATAATTAAGGAGCTGGCCGGCTCTCAGCGACCAGGCCACTAATTGCGCCAGGAGAAATCCCTCGGGAATGCTAGCGGCGGTACGATGCTTTGGCCGCTATAGTATTTCTATGCCTGTTCTATCCACGGTGCTATACCCAGGTACGTGTACACATGTACGCTCACCTAGCCGCACTTACGACACACTATCGTCTCTCTCGCACAACGGTGTACCGCAGCACGACACGAAACACACCATGGACACGTCCTGCGGCACGCCATGGAACACGGCTACCACGAACGTCCCACGGGAACGATCCATTCACATCTCTCTCTCCCCTTCTCGCTTTCTCTTCCTCATCCTTCTCCTCTGACGTTCTTTCTCGTTTCCTAGGTCCACCAACAACCCCTATTTTCCTCTTCTTTCCTTACCTATTTCCTTCTTATCGCCGACGATACCCGTTTCCTTTTTCTTCCTGTTTCTGTTTCCGGTCCGATCGAGTTCAAGGTCGACCGATCGAAGGTAATTTTCTCAAGCTTGATCGCTTCCGCTTGTCCCCCGAGTACGATCCACCGTTATATCCCTTTCTTCCCTGGTTGTTCCACTCGGTTCTCTGCGTGGACAGGTGGTGCATCGTTTTTTATCCTTCGCGCTCGTCCATCGTTGGTTCTGCCTTTTTTTGCACGGATTCTGCGTTTCATAAACTCGCGACAGAACAGAGGAAGAGAAAGACAGAGGGAGAGGGAAGATACAGGGTGAACGAGAGATGGACCGATGGAAATTGGTTCCAGACGGGTTCGGAAACTGCCGGGGAACGGTTGAATTGGAATTTTTCGAGGTCGGTTTGGATTAAAAAGGGCATCCTTCGATCCTGTGGGAAATACTCCTGGCGAAAGGGGTTACGTCCACGTTACGGAACCGTCGGAACGCTCTCTCGCTCTTTCTCTTACGCTCCTGCTAGATTTACGATCCTCTGCTCGGACGTGGTTGTTGAAAATTGACCGGCACCGAACTAGATTAAATTTGAAAAAAAAGAGAGCACCGACTGCGGAGTAATTCCCTGGGTAAATAATCCCGACCGTTTCTTTCACGCTCTCCTCTTCAGATGAGGAGGCATTTTTTATTTTAAGCACAACGCGCACCATATTTGGTTTAAATGTCTACGATCTACTGTTACAAATTGTCTGACAGTGGCGGTAAGTGCTACATTTTAATCGTAGCTCTTTTTTCAAAGTTTAAAGACAATCAACGATTATCTAGAATTCTGTTTGTAAACATTAAAATGTTTTAAATCGAACTAAAAAAAGTTCAATATTCGTCTACAAATTTAAATGCTCCACACTGTTGTCTCTCTATTTTCCTACGTTATTGCACCTATCCAATGCACTCTTTTTTAAACATTTCATATAAGAAAGCATACGAATTGCATTTGGAGAGCTAAATGGCCGTGAGAAAAGAGAAGAATGGAATGGAACAGAATTTATTACTACACCCAATTGCCACCGCAGTCGTTGTCCAACCCCCCCGTGGCATTTGACTCTGATGATAAATTCTATTCCATCCCATTCATCTCCTCTCCCACACGTCCTAATTTTCCTACATCCTACTAAATCCACTAAATCCTATCAAATCCACCTGAAAAATGGAAGCTAACTTCGATATCTCCTAACTAATGTGCAAAAATAAAATTCGATTTCGTGCAACAAGTTTGCTTTTCCTAGCTCGCTCAATGTTTCTCATATCATCTTCGAATACAACGAACGATAAGCGAAATCTTCAAGACTACAACATCGATTCGTTCACCCCATGAAATTCGACGGCACAGTTTTTCAAACACTACCGAAAACCGACGTTTCGAGTAGCGAGCCGTGTTCACGAGCACGGAACAATCGTCCGTTCTTTTGTGCGATTTTATTGTACATAGGATCGCGGACGTCTCTGTTCTCTCTCGTGCGTTCCTCGCGAGAGGGAACGCTGCCACTCGGGGAAATCGAATGGGTCGCGTCAAATTGTCGAAATTTCCAATCGGTAGACTGCCGGTCGCGCGGAGACCGCGGCCTTTGATCGATTTAGCCAGCCCGATCCGAGCGGCTCTCGCAATTTTGCTCGACGTAATTGCGTGAAAGAGAGGCTGTCGTTTTTTTCCCCAATCCCGTCCCTTTCTACCCCGCGAGGAGGATCATCTATGCCTCTGCGAATTTCGAGATCTATATCAGGCAGCGCGGACAGGTGAACGTTGTCCGACCGACGTAATGTGGTCGATATTCTCTGAATAGACCAACGATTTCGCGTTATGCTGCGCCCAGGTGGACGTTACGATCGACGTGCGATGAAAGGTTTGACGCGGTGAGAGTCTTCGGTGTATGCGCTTGAAACTTTAATTAGAAACTCCATTTGGGACGATTTCAATTTTATCCGATATTAATCTTGACGTTAACGTTTGTAATATCATAGGCGAGATGTAGCGTGTACACCGTGTTACACGAATTAAAATACATCGCGATCTTAAGAGTCAGAGATTTTGTCGCACGAGACGTTTATCCATCCCTTGACAAGCGCATCCTCCGCGTTGTAATGAATTTTTGATAAAGCTCGAACGTTTGCAAAACGTCTAGCACGGCGATGATGGAATTAAAAGCGACGGCGGGACAAAGGCTAGAGTAATCTCGACAAATTGTCATTTATATTACGCAGCGCGTGAGACAATGTTGGTCGTGTCGAAGGATTTACCGTCGCCGTTGCGCCGGGTGTTGTGAATGCAGCTTAAGCCGGCGAAGTCACGCCGCGTCTGGGACTCTCCTCCGCACAATGTCGTAATCAAAGCCACCACTGTCTTCCCCGGCAGACACAATAGCATCGTTCGAGGGGATGGATCGTCCTCCTCCTCGTCATCGTTGTCGTCGTTTTCGTCGTCGTCGTCGTCGTCGTCGTCCTTGCTGGCACTCAAAACTAAAACGACACTAATCATCAAGCACGGGCTGTAGAGTAATGCGTTCCTTCTCGAAAGTATCTCCCAAAGTGCTGCCGCGAATTGTTAATGCCGCCACGAAACGAGTCCCTTTGGAATCGAACGCCATGAATTAGGGGACGTTAACGTCCCTCCATTTTCTGTGTGAGTCCAATCGTATGGCGTGCCATTGCTCTTTTTCATCGTTAATATCGCGAATATCGTAGTGAATTGTGTATTCGGGCTTTACATCGGAATTTATCGTCATTTTACCGTGATTGTTATTCAATTTAAGACGCTCCGGAACTAATTTTGTCAAGTGATTGGGGTGACTTAAGAGCTCGTTCAGGAATTTGCATGATATAAAGGGAACTAGATTTGTTATTCGCTCTAGCGTCTTTGACACAGATACTAGAGGCACGATTGCGCTGACCCAATTAAACGGGTTGTTTATGTTTAATTCAGAGGTTGGTAAATGTATAGAGGCCACGAATGCTCGCTTAATTACCATTTTTGCCCGAGCTTCTCTCGGAGGAAGGACCTGCTACCTAATGACCCATTAATTTATGCACCTTTTGTACCTCTGCCATTCCTTCTGTCTCCTTCAGTTTTCTTATCATAATTGCATGTTTTATTACATATCGTCTACTTCTATTCGTGTTCCGACCTCTTTCGTGCTTCGGGTAATTATTTTAGCGGAGATGTCAAAAATGTCAAGGAAAATACAGCTCGAAGATAACTTCCAACTATCTCGAATTCGTATTCTTGTTTGCGACATAATTTTAATTTCACACAATACTACGATAGATAATAATTCGTATCAATCTTATTTTCTACAAGCAACTACGTACACGCGTTCTATAAGATCCTTTCGAGAGAACGCTCCCTCGATAACTCGACAATATGTTCTCGCAAAGCTGACAATACACTCGTAAAACTAACTATTTAATCTTTAATAATTCGGGCCCTAAACTGTTATAATACCATTGCTCCATTATCCCCGACGCGCCACCCTTCCGTTTGCCGTGAGTAATAATGCCTAAACATGCTGGCGCCATTAAGCAATTATATGCGTGAAATCCATTCCAATTGGACCACCCAGACGGCTCTTCACGTAATTGCCAGCGCACGATACCGGCTACTCCAAGTACCTTGCGTTCATCAGTTTTCAATCACACGTACACACCACGTTCAACCGGCTCAATACACTGGTAAACGAAACCAAGACAATCGATCAAACATTGTCTCGATTCACGAATATCTCGTTCAGAGCTATTAAGTTCCGGATTGTAAACGTTGTTCGTGAACATCATCAACGTGGATTAACGAATCAACATGGATTCAACGAAGAGTGTGTTGTCGCATAGCAGCGGTGAGCTTTGCAGCCGCGTTTTCCACGCGATTACACGACAACGACAATGACGGGACAAGTTCTTGAACAAGGGTTCGAATCGTAGACCAGCCCCTTTCAAAGGGAAAGGGTTCACGACGGTGGTGCATCGATTTCTTGAAGTCATCGCGACGGTTGCCAGGACCGCAAGGTTAGCCAGCCCCCATTCAAGCGGAGCCTCGACGAGGATTGACCTTTGGAAGATCAAAGGAGGCTCCGGATCGATGGGGCTGCCACGATTCAATTTATCCGAAGCGATTTTATCGTTGCCAGTCCGAGTCCCTCTTATCCTACGAATAGGCGCACCTTTTATTCATTATTAAAGGCGCACGAGGCTTACCAGTTCCTGGCAATTCCGGCCCGATCCGAAAGGAAGCCGAAGAAACGCGTTTCCTTTTTTTTTCTTCGGAATACCCGCCAGGGTCGATCATTAATAAAACAGGATTGATTCGATCAGGCAGGTAAAACGCTGGTAACTCGGGTGCCTCTTCTTTTGGAGGTTTGAGAAGTTTCTTCGAATTTCTTCCGATTCTTTGAATCATGTTTAACGCTGCTAATTTAAACGTATATTGTTTTAAAAAATTGAATAAACAATTCGTTATCTTTTTTTTCGAGAGAACGAAGACGTCTGAGATATCTTATTTATTAAAAGAGGCATTGTTCGTCGTTGCACGGGCACCGCTTAGAATTTTCTCAAATCTTCTGGGGACAAAGCAACACAAAGCTTCTCCGAAAACAGTAGCCCGCAATGGGGAAAACTTGGAAGAAACGCGAACAGGCAGACGAACGACGAAAACCAACTTTGCCCCGCTATTGAGGAGCGAAAATGAAAATTCGACTGAATGCGAGGCGCGCGGCCGATTAACGAGCGCGAGCAAGCAAAGTATACCATTGTCTTTGGAAAACTTCGAGCCGGATCGGTGGAACTTTTCACGAATGCCGAAAGGGCGTTCCCATTGGCAGGGACGTCTATCGACAGTTAGGAAAGTATGGCACGCTCGGGGTGGATCCGATATGATTTCACGCAATTTCAGGGATAGAGGAACATTGCGAGACCTTAGCGGGACGCGTCATAGGGGGTGGGCGACGAAAGGGGGAGGTTTACGGAGGGAAAGAGGATCGCAGGGAGGAAAGGGGACAAAGGGGCTCTGAGTAGAACGATTAGCACGGCCCATTGCCCGATGCCAGTGGCACACAACAGCGACCCTGTTCAACTTGGATCGTTTCCAAGCGGCCAGGATTATCCTTTAAGGGTTCCACACACGGTACGATATTGTCAGATCCGTCGTCGAGTCTTGGAATCAGTGGATACGTTCGACTTCTTTAAACATGTTTCAAGATATTTCAAATGTTCCAAGTCATTTTTAGAAGTTTGACATTGTTCGATGATGTTTGAAATAGCGTAGACTTGTAAAAGTGGTCGGATCCGGATAACCGACGATTGTTGCGATAGTGTGCGAGGACCTTTATACAGGGATCGTCCTGGCCATGCTCTCTGACGCATGGTTACAAAGTGTTCTCGCTCTCTCCGTCGTCAACACGTACACACCGGTTCGGAACTTATTTTTCCTCGCTACCCTCGGCCAAATAGCACGGTCGAGCCTGTGAACGACGGCAGAGAATAGCCGGTTCAAGGAAAGTCCAAGGCTCGCGCACGTGTTGCCTCGATACCTTATTTACGAAGTTTATTTGTCGCGCAAAGGAGGCAGGTTTTCGCGTCCGGTCGAGGAGAGCATAGTTGGCGGTATCGAAGCGGAGAATAAATATCTCGCGAGTGAGAGGAACGTGGGAACGTAGTCGGTTCTACGATCGAAAGTTGAAAATACTTGTTGAACTTTTATGCCTGATCGTCGTTCGACGAGTAAGAGGGAAGAAGAGGCGACGCGAGAAGAAGAGGATCTTTAAAGGGGGAGGACGAAACGCAAAGGAAGGGAGTGTTCCCTGTGGCAAGAATTTTTCATCGCGCTGGACTAGCTTCGAAGGGAGGAAGGAATATCGAAGTGGAAAAGTAGGGACGTTGGAGACGAGGTGCACTTAGCGATTCTCTGGAAGGGTAGAGGTAGGGTTGTTCAACGCCGCTAAGAGTAAGGTAAAGAAAGAGCCTCGAACTGTGCGAAGGGATGATGACACGAGCGAAACGGTAGGGTGAAAAGGGGTGAATGAGCTTTTTTGGTAAAATAGAGAGGTCGGGGCGGCTCGTTGAAAGTGGAAAGTCCAGGGAAATGCGCGAGCCTGTTTCCGTGGCACGTCCGACGACCCTGCCTTAACCTCTTCACCGATTCGATCGAGGAATTAATATGGACTGGCCTCGACCGGCTCCGCGAGAGCGTTCCGCGCTCGATTACCCGGCGTGCGACAGTGATTTATGATCTGGATGTGATATCGCTGTTCCTCGTACGCCGGTAATCGATTTGCGGCACTTTCGAGCGTGGATTTTTCCAACCGCCGCGATCTCGATCGTCGTTTCCAAGACGAGGGTTGGGTTCGGAGCTGTTTTTCACGCCGTTTAGATACGAACGATTAAACGTTATGGCTTGGTGAAAAGCGATGTTTTGAGAAATCGACGGATTGCACATGAATTTTCTTGAATATTTAAAATGAATTTTATACTCTGTTAATATCGAACAATATTGTACCAAGAATTCGTTTCAACTGGTTTTCAATTGTTTTTCAACAATTTTTTTTTTTATCTTCCCTTTCTATTATTTTCATTTTATTTGTTGCTCGTTACAACGCCGCGTTTTCAATTCCATATCAAATGATACACCGCGAATAAAACGCGACAGTAGTAATACCGAATGATCAAAGCGGGTTCGTGTTTCCGACAAAATCATCAATTTTCAATTCGAAGAGAGGATTCGAAGGGGCGTGGACGATGCCGTGGGACAGGTTCATAAGTCTCCGTCTGCGAATCAGTGTCGGCAACAAATCGTGTCATTGGCAATCGACGTAACGATGCATTCCCGTAATTGGCGCACCGGTCGACGGGTCAGTGGAACTTTGAAATTAATTAAGGGCAGAGAAATGCGCGATACAATCTGCTAATGGCACTGTGGGAGTGGGTCCATCGACGTGAATTTGAATCGACAACCCTCGACGCTTCGTGCGTCCCTCTGTACTTGCGACCGGGTGAATCGACTCTTTCACTAGACGCATCCCTCTTCCCGGCGTCGTTTTCCGTCTGAAAAGACGCAGGAAGACGGCTCTGAGACGATCGTTGTTTCACGGCCGCGTAGTCGTGCACTGAAAGTGCTTAACGCTTCACGGTCGAATTGATTTTTAAGTGGCCTTTCGGGAACGATAGACCCCCGTCCAATTGCGCCACCGAGCGCATTTACATATTTATACACGGTACGGGATGCCTGGGAATAAAGCGTTAGGTTTTGTGGCTTGTTTTTGGTGAAAATTGCAATATTCTCTTGGTCGATTCGATTGTTTATAGATGTTGCATTATTTATGAATCAATAAGCATTGTAGAACTTTTTTTTCACCTTCTGACTATAAAAATACTATTTCATCGTTACTGTTGTATACCAACACTTGTTTCAATATTAAAATTCAAGATGGATAGCTCTCGATAAATTTGTCAATTTCATGTCGAGTAAATAGGGTACATCGCTCGCTTGATCGACTGCAAGTATATTTTTATACGCGTAAGAGTAATTGGTAGCGATAATGGGTATCGATATTAGGATCGTTGATGGGACGGAAGACTAACCACGAAATTGAACGGCGCCGGCTAAACAGGCAAATATAATGAAGTTCAATATCCGTATAAAAGCGAGAGTAGATAATCGATCGATCAGCAGGCCGTGCATACGAAAGCAAATATCGTGCCGACTGTTATTACCTTTGATGTACCGTACATTACACAGGCCGCTTATCGATCCGGTTGACCCGTTGCCGGTGTAATTCCAAGCTAGCCGAACGTCTCGTTACAAAACGCGAAACGTGACGAAGTTGCACCTCATTAGAATTTTCCTATGGCTCGTCTACAAAAGTTTTAACGATGCCGGGAGCATTGCTCGAGTGTCATCGAAACTTCATTTTCGAAAATAAACAATTACGTTAATGGAAAAAAAAGAAAAGAAAGAGGTAGAATGAAACGACGTCGACTGACGGTCGGACGTGATTTTAATATGACACGCGACAATTCGCGCCGTGTAATCGTCATGAATTTGCGTCACGTTCGATTGTTCGTTAAATTAAATTGCTCGTCGAATTAAATTCGATCTCGCCTAGGATAAGAATTGGTTTAATCCAACGAATTGGTCGCGCTATCAAATCGGAATAAAAAATTTTTCATTTAAATTTGAATTTCAAATTCTTCGTGTTTGCGCTTCAACATCTACGCTTTATTATCACTTTTCAAAGTAACTTCGCGTCATTTCATCTTTATTATATTATAAAACCGAACTTAGCTCGGAGTCGATATTGCTTTATCTCTTCTTCTCAGAGAACATCAACGTCTATTTCCCCGTCTCCGCGTCCCAACATTCTTTTTTTTTTCAAGACCTCGAAGATGACGGTACAAGAGTATCAGACAGGCCCGAATGATAGATCGGTCCGCTATCGAAAACAAGGTAGTCGTTCTTTCCTCGCTCCAAATTCACCCTCTGTCCCTATAGTCTCGATCGCTCGATCCACGCGAAATACACATGGCCGGCTGCCGAAATCCTGCCTATCGCGTTCAGCATCCCCATTACCGCAGCACCAACGGTGAAACGTAATTTCCGGGATGTCAACTAGATTCCAGATCGGTCGTCATCGTCAGTCTGCTTCCATTGGAGCGAGCTGGCTGTAATCGCCGAGAGTGGGGCTGATCCATGATCTACGCGAGATACGAGACGTTCGTCCGTCTGTCGGTGGTTCTTTTCAAGTAATTACAGACATTGGAGATTCGGTTCCGTTATTTCGCGTCCGTGGCTGGCTCCTTTTTCCTGTCTGTTCCACTGGTAATTTCACTCTGCTTCGCGTTCTTTGAAGATGACGGGGCCAGGAAGACACCATGTTATCGAGACCAACGAGAGGCCGCCATTAATCACTGCTTGTTTGTTAAGCAGCGTACACACCTGCTTCCGTAATATCCTGGCTTGAGCGCGAGGGATGGAGACGAGCCTCTGTCGGCCGCTTTTCGACTATGTTCCCGGACGTTTGTTCCACGTACACACACGCGTCGACTCGAAACTTTCGATAAGGTTGTACGCAAAGGCACTCGAAATCGAATGGGGTGGGACGAGGGCGGGTCGTTCGATGAACAGATATCGATCATCTTGTCATACGCTGGCAAAACGATACCACCATTGTTTCGAACACGGTATAGCGACTGTGATACACTTTCCGGTGGCCAATTAATTAACGTTGTCGACCTCGAGGGTTGGCGACTTTCTGATACGTTTGCGAGCCATTGACAGGAGGGGTTTTAGAATTAGATTAAGAATTAGAAGCATATTTCTTTTTTTTCTCCTGTTTATTTTTGCGGAATAAACAGTAATCTACGCAAATCGTCGTTTCATCCCAAGATCGACAAGGGACACGGAAACATTGGACGCAATACTAACAACGTAAACGGTGCAGAAAACGCGAGGCCTTAAATTTAGATTAGACGGTGGAATCAATATCCAAGATTCAGCGCACGACTGTTCTGGGTGTATTTGCACAGTGAATTCGACCCCGGTGTCCTTCCCTGCAGTGGTCCTTCGGGAAATTTCTTGTTTTCTCGACGGTTCAATTCGCTTTTACAAAGGGTGGAAGGTGGTGCGTCGTGTCGCGGTTAGTTCACGCCCGTTTCGAACAGGGATACATAATTTATTCAATCGTGCCATCTCTGAGAGCTACTCCTTAATTCGTAACGGATCAACCTTCACCTGGGAACGACTGCGAATCCTGGTCATTATTCGTGTCTTTAAATAGACCGGGTACAGACGAAACTTCTGCGATACGGTTCCCATTATTACGTTATATTACACGTTTTTTTTTTTTCTTTTTTTTCATGAAGTCGAGTGTATGGTAATTTTACCCATCGGCGTTGGACCAGGCTCTCCTTTGAGCTCGTGATTCACGGGCCACGAGAGACGTATTCTAATGGACAATAGCCCATTACAGCATCGCTGCGTGGAGTACCCAATTACAGCCAGGAGAAATGGCAATCTCGTAGACAACGGAGGGAACAACAGGTGCGGCGAAAATTGGCCGCAAAAATATTGCAAGAACGCTGGGACGTTCTTGCCAGATGACGATAGAAATTTGCCAGAAATGGCCAGCATTCACTCGCTTATCGGTGGTTCACGCAATACCGGCCTCATCAACGTTGGAAAGACGAGTGTTTGCGCGAACCCTCGCTCCAGAGTGGCTAACGTGTGCTCCGTGTTTCGCTAATGATTTTGATTATATCAGAATGGAAATAGAAAGTTGAAATCTGAACGAAATTCTCTTTTACTCGCCATACAAGTGTGAATATCTTGGAAAAATTCTTTTTTTTTTTTATTTGTTCCAGCAAACCTTGCAATAAATACGACCAATAGAGACAACACTGTTTATCGCGTTGCTTCTAAATTTTTCCATGCTTCTCAAACGATCGATCACTCTTCCCAACATAATTATCCTAGCGTCGTAACAGCAGTCCATCCAATGGAACTTAAACTTTAATTCATCCACGCTTCCTTGCCATATGACGTGTTCAGGCCTGGTATCGCGCAAAATATTTCTTCGCGGAACGGGCTCGCGCACAACAGGACGATTCACTCGAAGAGAGGGTCTATCGCTCAGCAGCCGGTCATTATCTCATCGTTCTTGCCCGTTCGTTTATCAAACGATGCCTCGCTTTCTGTATCGGTCTGTATCTCCGTTCGATTCGCAGAATCCTGCGCGCGTGTATCGAACCGAGCGTGCAATACTCACACGAGCAGCGTGTTTGGCGGACGTTCATTCCTAAGCCAGCTCCGTTTACCCTCCGAATGTTCGCGTCGTGGCTGATAAATCGCGGTAAGTGCGCGCAATTACGAGCGTGGTCTGCACCTCGAGAAATCGTAAAGTATCGTCGCGATTCACTGGTTCTCATCGAACCGACAGACTGATAAGAATTAAAAGCTCCTAATTGGATTTCACCGGGTTTTATCAGTCACTTAGCGCCTGCACGAGTAAAGACCTTGCCCTTCGCGTTTGACGATCGTTCAACCCGCGTTGGCGAACAACTTTCGAGTCATTTTTTAACTCGACAAATTTCGTACCGTACGACCCCTTTTTTGGCTATTAAAAGTATCCAGACGCTCGGGTATAATTAATTTGAGGCAATTATTTTGCCGCTTTGAAGCGGCTGGTTCCTCGACTTCTTTAACATATACCCGATGCGGATGAAGAGAATTTATTTTTTTGTTTTTTAAGAACCGTATAATTAAACGGTTTAATACGATATTATACGAAAGGAATAAAAGGGAGAACGAATGAATACGCGAAACGATACAAAATATAAGAGGGGACACTTTCTTGTAAGTTTTCATTGACAAAAGGAACGACTCGAGTAATGAAATTTTTCCCCCGGTCTTCGCTCGGTGTAATCGTGCGGCTGGCATCCCTCTCTTAAAATTAAGACAATCGAAGCTTTTCGACGTCCCCCGTCTGTAAAGGCTTTTTACCAGCGGAAACCAGTCCACCCGAAGATAACCTATCAACCGACAATCTTCGTGTCGCCTTTGAATCAGAGACAATGCACGTCAGAGGTTGAGAAGCCGAAGAAAAGGAAAAATCGCGTGCTTTACCCGGTAGTTGCTCGAATCGGACGATTTACTCGTGTGGAAGTAACACTGCCAGTGCCGTGGTTAGATCTTTCTTTATCCGGCGTCTCGTCTACTCGGCGATCTTGAAAAAAAATTCTTCGCAATTTTATTTTCAACCAGATACTTCTCACTGAACGTTGAATCATTGAAATTAGTCAAAACTCTGAGAGTATATTTCATTTTCAATATTTTAAAAATCCATCGAGATAAAATCGGTAGGCGATAATAAAAAAGGATTCTTAAAGACGATTCCGCTCGAATCAAGATCTCGAGAAAAATTCTTATCGCAAAGCACGCTGTGTCGCGTGAAAAAGGGACGAAAACGTCGGCTGGCAATATGCGTTAACCCGGTTTCACCATGTCCGCCGCAAAAAGGTCAACACTCCTTGCATTCATTTCCTGACGAGATCAAAGAGGACGATCCTTTTCACTCGAGATTTTCTTCGTTTGAAGAACGCGTTTTTTCCCCCTTTTTTTTGCTATCAGCGCTAGCAGCAGAGGAACGCTCGATGCTCGAGGGGCCTGCTGGCTCGAGAACTCGGTGTTCTATAAGCGAGATTATCTCGTTCCCAGGAAAGCCTCGTTCTCCATTCAGGCCCAGCGAGCATGGAGTGGCTAGGTATGTATGTACATATCGAAAGGTCCCAGGACCAGGTCACGTACAGCTCGATTCTTACTCTGAATGCCGCTTTTGTTCGGGCCTTTGTGCGTTCGCGATTCCGAATGTCGCCCGTTTTACTTTGATTCACCGAGTACTTGAGAAGGACCGGTGAATATGCGTATACGGCGATCAACAAGGCTCGAGCCTAGGAATACGCGTATACACGTTTTGTCAACGGTTCTCCTTTAGCAGTTCGTCGTCTCGAGCTAGGAGAAAAGGAAAATGAAATTACCCCCGCGGCGGGTACCAGACGCTCCGCTGAGTCTTTGTGAACGTTGTTTGGCCGTCGATTTTTTTTTCTTTTTTTTTTCAAACTTCTCTCTTCGTTTTTTCCCCCGTCTTCTATTTCGTATTTCTTCGCCGATGTTTCCTTCTCTTTCTCGCGAAGACTCCAGGACGCTTGTTGAACGATTCCATGGGCACGAACAAGTTCACGGTCGATTGTTTTTATTCCCTTTCTTCGGTCCCTCGTTCCTCGGGGATGGCTCGACGAGAGGAGGCATTCGCGAGAATTAATCGAGCCGTTCCATTCGACACGACGTTTCGGCATCGAACGATTCCAATTCTTTCAATGGACGGTCGTCGTTCGAGCAAGCGTATTTAACAAAAAGCCAACCAGCCATCGTTGTCGCTCCATACTACCGAGAGATGGATTCCTTTAACGTGGTCGCGTCTCATGGGGCAAGTCGAGCATCGAACAGTGCCAAAGAGGTACGCTCGATTTTCAATTATATCGACGAACAATTGACAACAGGTACCGAAAGATACACGGACAGAAGGGTAAACGGGGGAATTAGAAAAGTAACGCAGTCGAATCATGGTTTGGAAGGTTAAATGGTGCTTGGTCGGTTGCAGCTTCCACCGCAATGTGCCCGGCTCTAAATACATCGACCGCGCGTTCGTGTGCCTCCTATAAATGAGTACACGTTCCCTGACCCTTATATACACGAGCACAAGTGCGACGCGTACTCTCACGTAGGATCTGGCCACCGGTACATACGTGCATACTTACCTAGCTCGAGAGAGGTGCCGAAGGGGTTGCAAGGCAAATGCAACAGCAGCACCACCAGCAGCACCAGCAGCATCGATGTTGCTGCTGTTTGCAAAGCGGTGTATTATACTGTCAGCCATGCTGGGGATTAGCAAACGCAATACATCGGGTTTCGCGATCGTGCTGCGCATCTGTTCGCCAATCCAGAGTCTCCCCCCTGTACAGGCTCCTTCTGACCGTCCCTCTCTATTCGATACGTACCCCTTACCCTGTCGTCTCTATCGCAGAATCGTGGTCTCTTCGTCGATCGCATTGCTCCCTATACGACGCCTCGTGCCTCTCTACCTACAAGAGCTGCATCGCAATTGATCCACGTTGCACGGTTACGGGCGTGCACGATCCGCAAATAACACGAAAACCATTCTTGCCGAAGGCGACGTCCTCCGGTGCTATTGTAATAAGCGCTGTCTGCGATCTTCACGAATCGCGCGGCAACGCCATCCATTGTTATTACATAACGCGTTACACGCCTCCTTCAGGGGGATGTCAGGGATTTCGGCGAGCCTATTAACACGTACGTCCCCGTATTAATTACGATCTCGAGGCATCGAATCATCTCCGAGATGATCAAACGCGGCTTTTGTTCGAGGATCAATGTGAAGAGTCGATGAGAGCGATTTTAGGAACGGGAGACTTTTGAACGGACGTAACAACGACGGCGAGGGTCGTTGGATTCTCTGTCGTATATTCTGTGACAGTAACATCGTTGTTTTTAACTCTACGTTGCTGAATTGATATAGGAAAATTCTTGATCATCGTACACCGTCTAATCCTTGTTTGCGTAGGATCGTTTTTCAATGGTTTCCATTCACGAAATGGTCGCTGGAAGAGTTTCTGTCTTCGACTTGTACCTCAGAAACAAGGGTCGGACAGAGCAAACATTTCAAAAATTTCAAATACACGTCCAAAGGAAGAGATAAAAGCGGAAAGAAAGCCGAGAACTTGATGCAGTCGTTCCAATGACACCGTTCCATTCTCACACGCACAGAAACAACTATTTGTCGTTAAATAATATCATGGACGCGCTATTTGCCGATAGGTTACACCGAGGCGGGCAACGGGTCAAGAGTCCGGAGCTTATTTACATTCCAGAACACTTCGCTCCGTCGGATGGAACCAACGAGTGGGCGTATCGAGAAACGAAGAAAAAGAAAAATATATTTCGCACGATTGGTAGTGCAGGGGGTGGCGAGATTGTTCCCAAATGAATGGGTCCGGGTTAATTCATACGCGGCTCGCGTATCGTTCGGTCATAGCTGCTGTAACGAGTCCTGGCCCCTTATTTAACGATAATTCTATCGTAAATATTGCACGAGTTCGTGACACTTTTACTAGCATGGACGCAGCACGGNTGCGAGCCATTGACAGGAGGGGTTTTAGAATTAGATTAAGAATTAGAAGCATATTTCTTTTTTTTCTCCTGTTTATTTTTGCGGAATAAACAGTAATCTACGCAAATCGTCGTTTCATCCCAAGATCGACAAGGGACACGGAAACATTGGACGCAATACTAACAACGTAAACGGTGCAGAAAACGCGAGGCCTTAAATTTAGATTAGACGGTGGAATCAATATCCAAGATTCAGCGCACGACTGTTCTGGGTGTATTTGCACAGNTGAATGGGTCCGGGTTAATTCATACGCGGCTCGCGTATCGTTCGGTCATAGCTGCTGTAACGAGTCCTGGCCCCTTATTTAACGATAATTCTATCGTAAATATTGCACGAGTTCGTGACACTTTTACTAGCATGGACGCAGCACGGAACTTACAAACTTCCCGGACGAATATCGTCGATTAACTCCTTCCCTACGTGTACTTCGCAGCCTGCTAGCTTTCAATGGAGTTATAAGGTAGCCGACTAACTCGAGAAGTCCGTGGCAAATGGCAATCCCCCCCGCCAATACCGAGTTTCGAGGACACAGCTGGATACACGTTTCATAATTACCGTTCTTTTTATTCCCCACGAACGCGCCCCCATTTACAAGTTCGAGTGCGCACACCCCATCGTGTTAGGGGTGAGTCGCGTCTAGCTCGCGGCAACTTTCTCGCGATTGCTTCGATTTCGTATTGGAAACGCTTTCTGGGGAATGAATAAGGATAATGGAAAGGGGAGGCTAATCGTAATATCAATTGGTCGCATGTGCCTTTAAAGTTTTTTTTCTTTGTCGCGTTATTCGACCAGCAATACGAATAACAGTGTTATTCGTTACGAAATGTGATCAAAACTCGCGCTGCGACAAGATTCGGAAGTGTGCCCACTTGACAATGGTCTCGCAGCTCAGGGAGGAGCAGTCTATTTGCATCGATTAGAGGCAGCCGCTGAATTATTAAACGATCGCTTGCGAGCTCGACGAATTCCATCCTCGCAGACCCGCGAATTAGAGGATCGGTACCATTTTTCTCCAGCTGCATTCTTGTTCTTTTTAGCCTCGACGCGTTGGCAAAACAATAACGCGTCGGAATGACAGCGAAAACGAGCGGTCTGCACTCCGCCTCCTCGAACGCGGCTCGCAACACCATTATCACGAATGACGATGCAGACGCGCGTTATTTTATCTCTCGACGCGTCCGGCAGATCTCCAAGCGTGCTCACCGAACTAAACAAAAAGGAAAGCATTCCTTGCCACGTATACAGCCGCCGTTCGCAAGTTTATTTAACCGTCCACTGACAAGAAAATCTCGTCGTGGCTTTTATTAGAGAGAAGGAAGGGTGGACTGTGTCAGCAGGGACGAAAACCAGAAGAAAAAGATGTCGATTCGTAGGATGACTTAGCAAGACGGAGCGAAGGTGTCGCAAACGTGACGCGTCAAGTTAATTGATTTATTTCGCCGTTTCCCATCGCTCTTGTACCGAGAGATCTTGATCTTACGCGACCCGTCGCTCCGGTGAATATGTAGACGATAAAGTCGAGTCACTTTGAATTCGTTTGCTTCGAAATCGTAAAAATATCATGACATGTATTCTATTAATTCTTATTGGTATTACAGTGCGCAAGTTACACGAATTTTTATTTCTTTTCACAGTATCGTTTAACACCAGATTACCAACCTATCCTCTGACTTACGTTGTTGCTAATCATTTGTCAAAATCGCGACTGCAAAATAATCCCATGTTCCAAACAGTAATTTTATACCAAGAAATTCCTCGAGTACAACGCTCTGCCATTTATCACAAGCTAATATATCGCATTATGTCTACCATTACCCGATTGAATGTCTCGAAATTCGACGAGGCATCGATCGATCGCAACAGTTCGCCGGTCGCTCGAAATTTCAAGCCGCCAATGGCTAAGCACTGGCCACCGTTCGTGTCCTCGTACACCGTAGCCAGGTATTTATCGGCGTTCGATCAACATTCCAAGCGGTGCGTGTACGCGCGTGCGGCGGCGCGCTACGCAATCCGAATCAGCCGCGCTTTATCGGTCGTCAACCGGAAGCGCGCGTTTACACGGACCGCCTAAAGGCGAGTGCCAGCCAGGAGGCCGTGCGTGTGTCTATCTCGAGCGCGATCGATAAAATTCCGTGCCCGGTCTGGCCGCTAATCACGTATTTCGAGTCTCGAGGCCGCTCCAGATTTCGATCGAATCCACTAGACATTTGTTGGTGTAAACGACGTCGATTTCCGCTGGCACCGTTCCAAACGTGTCGATTTTCTCTCGAAAACTCGCTAATATATTGTTACGCGAAATGTCGATCTGGTAGCCGGTGAAAGTTCGCCGTTCCGGCGTTCTGAACGCAACAACGAACGGAATTTCTTTCGAAAAGGAATATCCAATGACTCGAAAGCTTTCCGAGTATACCCATTCCGTAGATATCTACGGAACGATGTTTTCTCAACATCTTGACCCAGAGTTCTGGATTATCACGCAGCAATATTGCCAAAATCCGGCCAACTTTCGGTACAACGATTCCGCGAACGAGAGTTCACGCGCAACCCAGTTTTCGAGCGAGTCGCGTACTTGCAGCTCGCGTCGTCCTGGAAACTGCTTCCTTTTCGGACTGGAAGTTCGTGTTTCTGAAGTTTAAACGGAGCAACGTACCCCATGACGATAGTTTCAGCGGTAGCGTTGGAAAGATTCAACCACTGAAACTGTTGTACCCGGGACTGAAGACATGGCTGCGTTTAAGTTGAACGACTGAACTTTAACTTAGGAACCAAGAATTCGCGAGCCTGTGTCTGTATAGCATGTTTTTATCCGCGCTGAATAGGGTATGCTCCCAAAATTTCGAACCTCGACGAGGAATTACTTTTCTTCTCCGAGATTTTCTCGAAACCAATTATCGACAAAGGAAACCTGAAACTTTGTTCCAGAGTTCTCGATCCGCAAGATGCCACAGTTGGGAGAAACAGGAGAATATCGTGGGGGTTCCTGGCGCGATTCAACCACGATTCACGGGACGTGTTCGTGGCAGGATATCCAATGCAGTCCAGAGGAATGGCCGAAGGGAACAGATAGAGTCGAAAAGCCCAGGCATGGAGATAAGTAGGATGCCATATTGATTGCGACTGACTCCGCCGCGGTTGTCGGGAGTTTGAAAGTGAGGAACCGGCCGTTGCCGGAAAGACGGGATCCACGAAAGCAAAGGAGCGAGAGTGAGAAAGAGAAGAAGAGAGGAAACGGACCGTGAAACTTGAAGGAGAAAGAGAGGCAACGAGGGAGCGGCGGAGAAAACGTATAGATGCTACGGTGGAAAAGAGATCGGCTGACGGAACGAGCGAGCTCGAAAACCGAGGGAAGGAGGAGAGAGGCACAGAGCGCCGCGAGAATTACCGGATCGATATTAAGTTGTGATAGTTCCCGTTTCGACTACGGGGCGCTCGAGTTTGCGCCCTTACGGCCCACCCCTGATTGTGTGTACCTGCAGCTGCACCTGACGATGACCTGACCCCGCGACCTGTGACCCCTACACCGCGGTATTCGGATTATATCGAGAGATCGGATCCGACCTCGGTTATCTATTAATGATCCGGCGTCGCTCGCAACCCGACAAAGCTTCTGTGTTCGGTTTGTCTGGCGCGTGGACCAGTTTTGGTCAATTTGGAGACACGTTCGCGAGGACTATAAAGAGAATCGCAAGCTGTTGGATCGAAATATTCTTTCAGTTCAGAGGTTTTGGTTCGTTCGATGGATTTTTTCCATCCGATGACAGTCGCCTGTATAATTCAACACGGTTCAAAATTTCAAGCCTGTCGTATAAAGCTGATCGATCGTCGCCCATGCACGGCCGTAACAAATTTACAAGCATGTTTCATTGATTACGAGCCCCGTTGAATGTTTAAATCGGCGGGGGCCAGTGCGTCGTAAAGCGGCGAACCAACGCGCTCGACTGTGACTCGTTCGGTCCAAATGGAAACGTTTTTCTACGCGCGTTGAAAGGCTCCGACGATCGATAATCACCATCAATAGTTTCGGAATATTTTATTTTCGCGTTAAGCGAGCGTTTCGTTGGCGCGAGCAGCCGACCGATTTATAAAAGCTCGGCCGTTTCGCGTTGTCCCTGGATCGATCGTCGCATTCGGTTCGATACGCGACGCGACTCGTCGTGAAACGTTCTCGCAATAACGTATTAAGAATCAGAAGTAAAAAGGCTTATAAGTAATATTGCCGTCCTGTGAGTTTACCCTCTTCAGCTCGTGACAGCGATATAATGGGTTCTCTGATTGCCTCTATCACACCCGGTTGCGCCACTTCCAGGCTTATCCGCCCACGTTTCCTTTCGCGGAAAATATTGTATCGATGCGAAACCAACGAAGTATACGATATACGCTGTCACGAGGAATCGATGTACCGTGGAAAGTTCGTAAGCTTTCGTAGCTGTGAGAGCAATCTGATTTCTCAACGGGAGGACGGGCCGGTGTCCAGGTCACAATTTTGATGCTGAAAATGATTTCGATACGAGCCGGGTTATGGAGGAAAATGATCGGGTCGATTGACGATGGAAAATCATTATTTCGAGTAAGGAGATATCGCGTATTTTCGGCGTATTATTCGACACCGATATTTAATATGCGTTTCGATGAAAAATTTAAATATCCGCTAGTTTCTACGATAATTTGTATACGAGTTTTTATATATTTTTTTGTACGTTGAAACATTTCCGCACGAATTAAAATGTTTGAAGTCCCACAAAAGTAGCTCGAAGTACCGTCAACTCTAATTGAAACGGCAAGTTAAATATCATGGGAAATTTCTGTTTTTCCTGTGATTATTCGTAATGAATTTTACACAATCTTTGAAACATTCCAAGACCTGTGCGATCGATTAAAAAATACAAAACTGTGTATCCAAGTCTCCAAAAATCTAATACAAACCAAACAATAAACTCGCAACCGACAGAATCGCTAACCAACGATCAGAATCGAGACCTTTAATTCAATTAATCTAGCCAGGTCATCGACAACTTTATCCCCTATACTTTACATCCGAATAGACACCTACAACAATCTCAGCCCGTTACGATCTTTATCCAAACCTCATCTCACCAACACGAACACCTTCCCCGTTCAATTGCAGCCGGTGATTTCGTATCGTACAGCAGCCTCGATACAATGTGTTTTCGCAGCACGGCGCATATCAAAAAGCACGAAGTCGAAGGAGAGGCTGGAACAACGATTGGTCGTGAGAAAGCGTCCGATAACGAAACCGTGATGACAGACAGCTATGTGTGTTCAGGTATAACTGCGTGGGAAGCGCAGGGTCGTAGGTCAGGTTGCAATATCTCGCGACCCCTGACTCTGAAATGCTAGCGCTCGGTTATGCAGCTGGAGATTTTCAGCGGGTGTAATAGAGATTTAATGGACGATGGGTAGCAGATTGTAACGGAGGCTCGTGCACGGCGAACACCGAGGTTTCATCGCGTCGGGCATAACGGGCTATGGTGTGTATCTGAGATTGCCATCTGCGCGCGAGACGTGTGCGGTACCAATGAAAATCCACGAGCATCATCTCGCGATACTTTCTCTCGTATTTTATCAGTCAGAGGCGTTGGCAGCCAGGACGT
This sequence comes from Ctenoplectra terminalis, assembly GCA_019453375.1. Lineage (NCBI taxonomy): Eukaryota > Metazoa > Arthropoda > Insecta > Hymenoptera > Apidae > Ctenoplectra > Ctenoplectra terminalis. The sequence goes on along the minus strand of SMSQ01021854.1, from coordinate 89,549 downwards.
ACGATGGACGATACTCGTCTATTGTTTAATCTCGAGGGTATAGTTACCCGAGTTACGTTGGCGTTTTATAGTTACACGTCGATCACGTAGTTACTTCGACAAGCTTGGGAACGCAAAATGGTTGACGAACATAGGGACACAGGGATGACGAACGGGAAATCAGCGATTACGGAATTTTTTTCTTTTTTTTTTTTTTGTCCAATTCTCGATACACGCGTACGAGTCAAATGGCTAGGTGAAATTTTTACGCGAGTCAACGAGCTATTTGACAAACAAATAATTGAAATAGAATCGTCCCTGGTCCGCGATGCAAAACGATGCGCGCGGCAAACATTGAATGGGACCCCCCCGGAATGTCCTGGACAAGGAACGAACAAACAAACCGGTAAACGGGCACAGTGTTTTAAGCAACAACGTGTTAACACACGCGTAAGTTACGCCAACTGTTGCTCTCTGACGCTCAACCTGACACGCCGGTAAACGCCATTAGAATCCAAAACACAATATCGAGTGTCACCGTCCGAGTCTCACGGTCCGCTCGATGTCATCTTTCAGCACCCACGTCAGCCACAATTAGGCGACAACCGGTGCTCCGAGTTGGCGTCGTCAGCCACCTCCGCCAACAGACGTTCCGAATATACCTTCTCTCTTTTTCTTCAACTTTTTTCTTATACCCCGTCCGTGGAAAGGGACGCGTTGAATAAATTCGTAACGGCAGACCATGAAACGTTTTACGAAACCCACGACCGTCCCGTAGCACAGATGTGAATTATCATGGATTTCATAGTAGGTATATGTGTCTAAGAAGATCGACGAACTGCAGGAATGGTGCAGAAACGACAGGAAAAAGAGCGAACAAGCGATCATGAGAGGTCACTGCTTCCTGGAGGGCTGCTTCCACGACGTCATCGCTTCCTGTGTTTACACTGTACCGTCTTGACGTCTCGTTGGCCCTCAAACGTGGTCGCCGCGCTGACAACTTGTCAGTGTGCCTCTTCTGAATGTTTTCCGATGGAGGACACATGGTGGCCGTGCACCGTCGTAGACTAAACTTGTGCTCGAACGACGCTCCTCGCCTGTTCTCTCTCCACCATCGCTCGGTTGATCGTTTCGCTGGTTGTTTTGAAGAAGCAAACCGTAGAGCTCCTTCTGGGCAAGGCGCGCGATTCGCAGAAACGGATACACGCGTTGCACCCTTGCCTTCGGTTGCTGGATACCACCGGACGAACCGAAGAGAGATCGTTCCCGGGATACTGGACGGAGTGGCTTGCTTTCAGACTTGTTTGTACAACACGCTTCGTACTTCGACACAGTTTCTATCGAATTATATAAAACTCGTGAAACTCTTGTTCTCGAAATATCTTCGCGACGATACGTACTTCGAATTCGTGACATTCTTTCTGGGAGTCTTGCAAAGAAGTTTCTTAACGAGTGTAAACGCAATTACTATAACGAAGTTCGTTACGCCGGTAGTGGTACGTCTTGTTTTTACTTGATCTTCGAAACGATGATGCTTCTAAAAGGAAATCTCGACAGGATGAAACTCGAAAGGATCGGCGAAATAAAAAGTTAGGTTGTTTCTAAAAGTCGACGACGACTACGGCGTCCGAGCAAAGTGTTAATGGTATTAATTAATTATTCCCGGTAGCATTCATATTTTCTTATTCCATTACCGCGTCAACGAATTCCGTTTACGAGCAGGGAACAACGATTTTTCGCTGCAACTTTTTCGCGGTTGAAAGAATGCTTCGGTTATTCCTCCCCGGAGCCACCGGGAGAGAACCAACATAAACTTATGTTAAATTCGTTAAAAATTTACACCGGTATCAGAGTTGGCCGCGAATACTGTTTACCTCCGTTGCCTATTTCCCGTTTCGCGCTACGTACGAAACTCCACCGGAGGAACGAACAAAATTTTAATCGAGAAACTTTTTCCGAACGAGAAACTCGCTGGAGATCGTTCTTCGACCAAACCGATAGCACTGCGCGACCAATGGGCGACTCTTTCTAGCATTGGTCGATCGATAATTACATCTGTGAAAAAGTTTCAGAGCTGTTGTCACTGAATCTCGATTATTCCACATTATTTTTATATTTCTATATTTCTATAACTTCGTAGTACGTAATAAAGTCTTGCTATTAAATTAAACCTCGTTTATTTGCTACGATATTTATATTCTACCCTCCTATATTTTTACGAATCGTATCGATCCGATCTAATAAAGCCGTTGAAATAGAACAAAAGAACGGAAACGTTCTCACTTACTGCTCTACACCCCCAAAATTTCGATCCTTTCGCAACACACGCTCGAATGACCATTACAATAAATCCCTCTCGAAGCAACAGCCTCGGTCGCTCCGCTCTCTTCATCCGTGTTACCCAAAGAGATACCCAAACTCAAGGACAAAAGAGCCAAGCAGCAGGCTGGCTTCGACGATAATGGCAATTGCGTTCTATTTCAGCCGTGCACACAAGCATAGACGCGCCCTCGCGCTGAAATCGTTCCTCGTAGGCTGACTTCGCCCGGCTAATTGGGGTAATTTTCCCGAGACTAATGTAAACGCTGCGTCGTTAGTCTGGCTGAAGAGCCTCGACGTATTGCCAGCTTTCCTACAGCTACAATACCGCGGCCAGGGATTCGTATTGTGGCATGGTTTCGCCTCGAAGCGAACGCGCGTCTTTCACACGACAAAGCACCCACGCAACCGTGCACCGGCCTTGTTTCGAGGCGGTGCCTGTTCCTTCTCGGAAGTAGACGCTTCATCGAGGTGGTTGGCACTCGCTCCGGGCCGTGAAGTCCGATGAATGATGCCCGGGATAACGTATCTCTTAATTAATTCCGCGTTAAAGCAGCTGAATGTTTGCGATTTCTGTGGCGCGGTATAATCGAATGTCCGTGGCCGGCATTGTTGCGTGATCTACGATGCTAGTTTCATAGGAAGTTGCGTCGAAATTGGAATCAGGTTTCGAGGCGGAGAGTATTCGTTACCGATGTCGGTCGTTCGTATCGAGATTTTGTTGCATACAGGATGTTTTATTGTTATTAGGTCCTGGAGAAACTTGATCGAATTACTTCCAACTATTCGTTATTTATTTTTAAATAAGCAGTGAAACATGTTGTGTAACAAAAAATTGTTGCAGCGTGTTTTAATAGCTTCTATGGCGAAGGATTTCAATCCACCACTTTTGTTGCTCGCCGCTAAAAGTTGGCGCATCCTCTCGGTGGAACGTTTGAAAAGTTTAATTGGTGATGTTAACGTTAAAATGTTTCTGTGGTGTTTCAGACGATACCGTATTTTCGCTGCTAAACTCGAGGCATGCTCGCGTTACTCGTCCAACAGAGAGGATACTAATTCGTTGCTTTATCTGTGGATCGGGACAACGTGCAGCTATGTGGCACCAGATAGGCGTTTGTATCGTTTTGTCTCGGGTCAATTGCGCAAAGTCCGCCCGTGCATGCGTCTTGCACCGCCCTACATTTCTCTTGTTTCGAAGATCGTTCCTCTTCGGTGGTTGTGGTCTAGCGAAGACCGTTGGTTCGGCTCTGTTCGAACAAGACACTGGTTCGATATACGTGTATAAGCACAGCCGATACGCATTGCACCTGGTGTATCCGTTAATTAATTCCAATGGAATATACGACGTCCGGAATGAACTATGCGAAGTCTTAAAGAGTATTCTAATACGATCGGTTTGTTCGTAGAAGCATTTACTGTTGGCCAACGATATTTTAAAAGAAGTCGGAAAATATTAAAAAATATTTTTTAACATCGCCAATAGTTTCGACGATACTCATTTGTATGGATTAAAATATTTGAAGCACAGGCTTTGTCATAAAATTTTCAAGTTGTAGCATCGCTCGATGCAAGGTTCCACTCTACAAGAGGATTCTATCCCTCTGTTTCTTTCGTTGAGAATCGATTTTATACGCGTTGCACGATACATAATGCAAACGGTTTATAGCCAACTCCGTGTACACTTGTGCCAGCGGTGTTGAATTAAATATAATAAATAGAATTCTAAGCCGACAGGGGTCTACGAGTCGGCGTCGACACCCCCGGGGAAGAATTCTGTACCCACTGCGGTACCCCCTTCATTAATTACAGTCACGAGGGGGCAATATGTCAGGAATCTTGGATACTTTGGGTCCGTGCTTACAGACCGAACCCCGCAGCTGTCAAATCTACTCTGCTTAGGGGCAAATGATGGATTTTCGCGAAATCGGTGCACGTATTCACTGGACGTCGACGCAGCACGAGGTGGAAAAGCTGTCGACGCTTTCCACTGGTGTCCGTATTTTCGAAACGTCATCGGTTTAGTAACGCTTCGAGTGGTACCATTTTGGTAATCTGATTCCATCATTTCTGAAAATGTTTGCGATAAGTTTTATTCGGAGGCTGCTTCGCAAAACGGAGCTTCGTAAGCGAATCTCATTTGTATCGTTTCATATAATTCTCCTAGTATCGATATACCATTTTCAATTTACTTCGATTAAAACTGTTTACGATCGTTCATAAATGTTTACGTAATTGCTTTTTCAATTTACAGAAATTTTCTACCCAAGTGGAACGAGCAGAACGGACGCCTCAATAATCTAACGACGTGATTTTAGGGGCGTCCTGAGAGTTACACGATCCCAATTAATTTACGCCTGGCTAGCACGATAATCCGTAGGATCTCCGCGGGCACGTAACCGAATTGCCAGTAATATGGTAAGTTTATACGGTCGAATGTACTCGAACGGGACCCCCTCGATCTGTCCCAGGTGGAAAGACCGACTGGTTCCACGCCAATGGGCATTATACGGGACCTGACAGTCAGACCGCGGCGTGTTGCAGTGATTAATGCTAACTGCTCCGTTACCCTTCTCCGGACTATTGCCATCCACCCTCTCGCTCGCCCGGTAACAGATGTACCCCCTATTAATCAATCTGATCCTCCGTTCCTGCTCTCGCAGTATCGCCGTCGGCTGTTCTGTTCTCGCGTGTCATCGCTCAACCCTTCTGGCTCTTTGCGTCGCGCGTTATGCTCTACTTTCAGCCTGCTCATCGATAACCTTGGCGTCTTTCATAAAGACATCGATGAAACTTAAAGTATCGCGGAAGATTTACAAAAAAATTTTGTTTTACTGATCGTTACGTTGCAAAAGGATCGACGTTCGATAGAGAACTTTCTAACCCGTAAATCTAAACGAACGTATACGGAAAAGATAGATCGGTTAAGAAGTACACAGAAAAATGAATTCACCCTCAGCCTCTCCTTCCCTCTACCGTTTTATCTCCGACGATTCTTACACCCTCTTCGAGCATCTCCGCGAGACCCCATTTCATTATATTAATTAGCAGAAAAAAAAATCCTCAACGCACAACTCGACTACTATGACAATTAAAATTAAAAAAAACTCGAACATAAGCCTACGCCTGAACGATTTAATGCTTTTTAGAAACGTCGAGTTCGCAATTGCTACACCGCCCCTATCATCACCTTTCTNAAAATCCTCAACGCACAACTCGACTACTATGACAATTAAAATTAAAAAGAACTCGAACATAAGCCTACGCCTGAACGATTTAATGCTTTTTAGAAACGTCGAGCTCGCAATTGCTACACCGCCCCTATCATCACCTTTCGAGTCAAGAGAGAAACCACCTTTGGTCGTCTTCGCTCGAAGCGGCTCCTTTATCGAGCATAATATCAAGNTTAATCAATCTGATCCTCCGTTCCTGCTCTCGCAGTATCGCCGTCGGCTGTTCTGTTCTCGCGTGTCATCGCTCAACCCTTCTGGCTCTTTGCGTCGCGCGTTATGCTCTACTTTCAGCCTGCTCATCGATAACCTTGGCGTCTTTCATAAAGACATCGATGAAACTTAAAGTATCGCGGAAGATTTACAAAAAAATTTTGTTTTACTGATCGTTACGTTGCAAAAGGATCGACGTTCGATAGAGAACTTTCTAACCCGTAAATCTAAACGAACGTATACGGAAAAGATAGATCGGTTAAGAAGTACACAGAAAAATGAATTCACCCTCAGCCTCTCCTTCCCTCTACCGTTTTATCTCCGACGATTCTTACACCCTCTTCGAGCATCTCCGCGAGACCCCATTTCATTATATTAATTAGCAGAAAAAAAAATCCTCAACGCACAACTCGACTACTATGACAATTAAAATTAAAAAGAACTCGAACATAAGCCTACGCCTGAACGATTTAATGCTTTTTAGAAACGTCGAGCTCGCAATTGCTACACCGCCCCTATCATCACCTTTCGAGTCAAGAGAGAAACCACCTTTGGTCGTCTTCGCTCGAAGCGGCTCCTTTATCGAGCATAATATCAAGCTCGACAATGCGTGTCCCCGTTCGATTCACGCCTTCCACCTGATGATAATAAATGGCCGCGATTAATTGAATAATGGAAAGAGCGTAATGAGCCGTCGCTATGGGGCGAGGGGACGGGGTTGCTTTTCACTCTGGGCCAAGTGCGATCACTGGCGGTGTGTATAGCTACCCCAGTTACCGTCCCCCGAACAGCCGCAATATTTTTCGCGTCCATTAAGCGGCGACCCCGTGAGGTGGTACTTTTTAAGTGGAGGGTGGAAAAAAACGTCTTCCAACCACAACCCTCCGTGCCCTTTCTTCTTTTCTTTACCAGCCTTCTCTCTTTCGCAGCTCCCTGCTTTCTCGTCGTCGAGGGAGAAAAGAGAAAATCGTTTCGTTCGAGCTTCCGCGACCAAGACTCCGGCGTGTTTCTTATTTCAAGCGTCGTTAGTTAAGATAAATTCATCCGCGCTTATTACGGATTATTGTGCCACCAAATTGCGCTCCCGGAATTATAACGCGGTCGAGCTAGCTCATTAAGTCGATATCGCTGGGGTAGATACGGAGTTTTTTCTTTTTTTTTTTTTTTTGTTTCTTTTCCGTTCCCTTTTCAAGGAATTAGAAAAGGCTAAACGGTCTGGTTTAAATGCTGCAACGTATTGAAAAGGAGATAAGAAAAAGTGTTCTTGAAATTTGTAATACATGTACTATCTCGAAAGTTTGGTAACCGTCCGCCATATCAAATGCTTGTAATTATATTTCACGGTAGAATTAGTATCCTCCACATTCTTGACAAGAACGTTAACGCTTTACAATTTAATTACGGATTAAAGGTGTGCCAGCGGTGAATCCGACGAATCTCTCGTATCAGGCTCGTCGAAAAGAAGCATCGTTGGGACGAGAGCGGCGACCAAAGAGAAAAGGGTGAAACAGAGAGAGTCAGGGCGAGGAAAAAAAACAGGAAATCATTCTCCGTCAACTAGCGTATCGCAGAGGAAAAAAAAACCGGCGGAGGAACCGAGAAACTTGGAAATCACGATAATCACGCCACATTCTCACGATGCGTCAGCGCGGAGATAATTAATTGGAAATTAGCGGTGCGGGTGCCGCGGGGTTAATCTGATATAAGCCACNATAAATATACAGGGTGTCGGTGTAACTGGTGGAGCAAGGGGAGAGGGGATGGTTAAAAAAATAAATAACTGAACATGTACAATAAGACAAGATGTACACCTTCCAGGTAACTTATTTATCGAGCCTTTAAATTATCGAAGCGTGCGATTCATAGTGAAATTCATCAAGNGAAAAAAAAACCGGCGGAGGAACCGAGAAACTTGGAAATCACGATAATCACGCCACATTCTCACGATGCGTCAGCGCGGAGATAATTAATTGGAAATTAGCGGTGCGGGTGCCGCGGGGTTAATCTGATATAAGCCACTCGACGAAACCTCGCAACAGGCCTTCTCTCTTCCTCGCCCGTTACGCTCTTGTCGTGTCCCCTCGTCGAGGAACGACGAGGACGACGAGGGCGGAAGGGGCTCGCTGGAAGTGGAAGAAGAGGGAAGCCTGAAAAGTTTTGAAATTCCGGGCGCGAGCAGAGGAATTGATTACGCAGCGGCGTGGCTCACGATAAATGGTAGTTAACGGAGCCTCTGCTCGAGGTAGATAGCGACGTCCGCGTACACGAGACCCGACCTAGCTACCCGGTGCACGAATTCTTTACAACTGTTTGCCGCACCCGTGGGTTGCGCCTTGCATCCCCTTGGACGAGATAGAACACGCAGCATCCTCGCGTTACGTCCAACGATTCCCTTCGTTCCGACCGCGAACAGCCATCGCCAGCATCCTCTTTTGTCGCGCGCCACTCCAGACTCCTCTTGCCGCTGCGAAAGTGCTGCTCGCTGCGGACGTTGATTACGATTAGGCTGTCACAAGGCTGTGATCGCGGGGGTGAATGCTCGACGAGGGTTGACGATTGTCGTCGTGCTCCTTTGTGCCTCGCTGTTTTTCTGACATTGAACGTCGTGATTTTTATATCCGAACCCCTCTGTCGAGCAACCTGGACGATTTGAATTGCGGATTTAAGACGGGGATACAGGAGGCAGAATGCTTGATTTATGCTTTTATAGAGATTGGAAATGGTTCCTTTTAAGAGATTTGAATTTAAGTTTGAGGCAAATAATCCGTTTAAAAAAAAAAGAGAAAAAAAAAAGAACTGAGAATCAACGTCGATCGATCGCTAATCAAATCGAATATTACATAACCGTGAAGGTGCTCACGCTTTTGCTAATCAAACGACGAACGTTCACGCGGAGTGGAAGTCTCTCAGAGTCAGAGTCGTTCATTAGTAACGAAGGAAGAAGTCAAAGTGAAGGGACGAGGGCCGAGTGTCTGTGCGGTGGGCGAGCAGGTAATGGCCCTAATCCCGACGTAATTACTCCCGTAATTGCACAAATTCAATTTGTATGAAGTCCCCCGCTTCCGTGTAACCCATATATCTCCCCGTCGCGACTACACACCTACCTGTTCGCATCGTCTCCGGTGGATTTCCAAATCATAGGTTCGCTTGGCGAGCAGGCTAATGGAAAAGAGGAAAAGAGGAGGGCAAATGGCTGCTGGATGAACCGAGACAGTGAAAGAGAGAGGCAAACGAGTGGGAGAAGAGATAGAAAACGGCTGGCGGAGAGAGGAACGAGGAGGCCATTAATGGGCACGGAGAATGCGGTTTCAATTATTGTCGGCAGGGGTTCGAGTAGCCGTTTCCATTCACGATACCGGCCTCCACGAGAATTATTCGTGTAGTTCATTGGTCGTGCGTTCGATTGCATAACCCTCAATTTTCAAGGGACGATTTTGGCCTGACGGGGCTCGATTATTACTAAAAAGGAGGAGCTTCATTTCCGCGGGGAAACATGCACGCCGGGTTCGTCTGGCTGGCAATCTTGCGGCCGCCCTTTGAATCTCTCCGATAAGGTCGAACCGGTAGAAGCCTCGAAATTGTTCGTGTATCAATTTCGCGTACCGATGATTTTAATATCACTGGATTAACGGTATACTCGGCAGGTACGATGGAGCAGTTGCAAGAGAAACGCGACGTCGATGGGAAATATTGAACGAGCAGAAATTATTTTTCTTTCGTAAAAGTTCATAGTTTCTTCGTAGTTACCGCCATCCGTTGCTGGCAGGAAGCCAGAAACACCGTAACGAAAACTATCCAAGCTCAGCGATTTCCGATCGAACCGTCAAGATCGGAAACAAAATAATTGGAGGGTGAAAAAAATCAGGCCAGGACGGAGGACGCGAAGTACGGCCTATTTATTAGAGGGCCCGATTGGAAGGCAATCTATCAGCTGGTTAATCGCGCGTCGAACGTTCCGCCTGCTTCTCGCGCGACGGCGAAGACGACGAAACTTTTCGTTCAGGGTCCGTTAAGGGGACAAAGAAAATATTTCTCCAGCATTTCGACCAGCCTCTCGTGGCGAGATGTAAAAGTTTCGGTTAAATTACGGGATTCTAATTCGCCGGTCGAAGAAAGTTTTTGGCGCGGGAACGCCATTAAAACTCGGCCGTGTTCCGGGTCGACGTTTCAGACACGCGTGTATTCGTGATTACGGGGCAAGGAGGCGTATCTCCGGGAATGATGGATCGTCCTTCATAACTTACCGCCCTCCGGACAGATAATACACAATACAAATCCAGCAATTAATGGCGACGATTAGCTTGCATAGTATCCGACACGCCTGTTCCTATCCGAGGAACAAAAATCGGAGGGTATCTGGCCTATACGCTGCCAGTATTCACGACAAAGAACGCGATTACTTTCGTAGTCGTCGACAAAGAATAGTTTTCGTCTGTAGTTCTTTCTCTTCGCCTCCCCCTTAGTTTAGCGTCCTTTTAGCGTTCCCCGCAACAAGGACCACACCGAGCGTGAATTTTGAACAGGTTTGCTCATAAATCACGCGCTTGCAAGAGGAAAAGTAGCTTGCGTAACGAACATATTGAGCGTATGATAACGATTAATAACAATTTATCGCTAGCAAAATTGATTCGTTTCATAATTAAAATCCAGGCTTTGTCGGATGAAACTGAATCGATGCGGGCTTCCCGTCCTGGTTCCAGTTGGATACTACTGGCTTTCATAAATATTGACGCGTCGGTGCCACGGTCGCAAGGAATCGTTTTAAAAATCAACAGACGTTCGCATTCTTACAAAATTCTGTCGTCTGTCTGTGTCAAATTTTCATATTTTCATTTCGTCACTTTTTATATTATTTTATAATATACACGCTACATTTTCCTATTATGTTTTTGTTAATAATTATCGGATATTATCTTGCCTCGCTGTTTACTATGCATCGGTAGTGGTCAGTTCCAAACTCGAAACGACATTCGCAACCGGTTTCTGGCTTCCATCCAACGTTATTGTCTTTTCAACCGATCGATCGGCAGCGTTGCAAGAAACTGAGAGCCACCAATTCGGAAAGTACAATCCAGCGAAACCTAGGGTCCATTCTTCATGGACAAACGGGTATGGCAAACGAAGTACGAAATATCGCTTTGGTCCCCATTTCCTCAACGCTCTCGTCGTACTTGCAATTACGTGATCGACCTTTGCCCCATTCCAATCCATTAAGTCACGAAGGGGCGCGTGAATGCGAAACGTCGCGTTTGCGCTCGCCTTCTTCCATGCGAGCATATGTCTGGAGCTTGTACCGAAAACTAAATATTGTTGACCGTCTGTGAGGTATTGCGCGTGAAAGCGTGATCAATCGATTGTGTTTACAAGGATATTCGGAAAGTTGACCGCTTCTGTTGTTTCGTAGAATTTAATTCAACAAAAAGCGCGCTTAAAATTTTCCATAGCTACCGAATGGAAAGATCTCATGTTTTACTAAGATAATCAAGTTATGTTAAAGAAAAAAAAAAAAAAAAAGAAAGAACTTTTCAACTAAAACTTTCCACCGGCAAGCTTTCGTAACAGCATCCACCCTCTATCTAATAACCAAAGAATTCTCCATAATGCCACCGAAATTTACGGCAGCCCAATTGTCTCGCAGCTGATCCAAGCACTCTGTCACCTAACCCCCCGCAAATATACAATGGATCCAGATAATCTGCACAAGCGACCGTGTTATTCGTCATAAGAGGCAGCGAACATGTGCGCGACGCTGACCGGTTACCGATGCGAGGATGAAGACTCATACGCATAATCCTTGCGCGGATACACGTATAACGGATAGGAACGGAATCGAAGGACGGTTCGAGCGATCATCAATTATACAGTCCGGGACTGGTTCTCCCTCCGCATAAGCCGTACGCCAGCTCGTAATCGATGCAATATTAATAAACCGCGATTAGCATGTGCGAAAAATGGATCGTGAGCCGATCACTTGTGTGATTAATGATCCCGTGCCGGCCGCGTATACCTACCGTTCGTGGCGCTTTCGGAATCCACTGAATCGTCGAATCGTAAAATTAATAAATGACTCCGATCGACGGGCACCGATACTCGTTACCGATCACGGCATACCGGGGCTCGCGTGGCGCGTTTAATATAGGACCGCGAATTAATATCGATCCACGGGCACCGTGTTCCCTGTCTATCCGGTGATCATTACTCAGTGATAATTCTAGCATGACTTCGTGTTCTTCGACCGATTCTAGTACTGGTTCGGCGAATAATCATGTTATTACCAGTTGTATTAGATACCGTCGAGGAGGTAATAAAACACACGTGCGTTGAGCTTAGTCATTGGTATCGTTTTCAACGATTTCAGCGATTATATTTTATCTATATTCACGACGTGCAAATTTTCTTGTCTACTTGCTGGATGGAAAGGTTTGCTACTTGACATGTTCATTAGGAAAATCGTGCAATTCCTATAACCTCGTCCAAGATAATAAAGCTTGACAATTAATATCTGCGATATATACTTATCGATCAACACGAATCGGATACAAAAAATGAACACCTGAAAAACCACTCTGGTGTATCGAAGGATTAAAAAGGGACAAAGAGAACCACAGATTTGCGCAAATTACACAGGCCAAAACGAGGACCGGAATAACACCGATCGAGAGGAGTACGGGTATCCGAAAACGAGGGTCAAAATGACGAATCCGTGACAATCAATTACCGAGTCCGACAGCAGAGAGAGAGATACAGAGAGCAATACAGAGAGGGATAGGGAGTTTCAGTCGATGCGCACCTAATCCCGGATTCAGGGACCGATGCAATATTAATAACCGGCGATTAACGTGCCCGCTAAAATATACGCTCCTATTATTCCAACCGTAGCGGGGATAAACAAGATTCCCTGGCTCTCTTTCTGCATTTTGGGGCCGCGAATCGCCCCGTGCTGGATCCCCACGGGCTCGTGGCAGATGCGTGGGTTGGGTGGGGAATATCGAGCACGCACACGTGCATCGTTTCGCTCGGTTCGCACAGTTCTAAGTAGGGATTACCGAGGACGTAAAAGAAGAAAAGGAACGGAGTAGAGGGAGAGATGGTGGACCTGTAGCCGTTCGCGAAGCCGCCCCTTCCATCGGCGTTCCGGCGATTTTTTCTCCGTGCTGTTCCGAGCACGTCCGTAATGATCGGGACGAGCACCTACGGCGCATGTAGAATCATCTTGACAGGCTGGAAATAAATTTCGTGTTGGCCCCTTTTTTACCAGCCCGGTGGACCAGTTTTAATGCTGGTGGATGCACTTGCGTGTGGAGTTCAAATTGATTTCGATTTTCAACTGTCTTCAGAGGCAAATGGATGAAAGGTGATTGTGCGTTCGCTTAAATCTTTTTGTTACTTTGGATTAAATTAGATTAACAGAGATGAGGTATGATTTTGAGAAATGTTGCTTTTCTGAGAAATTTTATATTAAAATTCAAGATATTTACGATACGACGATACGGCAAGCAATGAAAAGGTTAGCCAAATTGATCGGAAATGCGTTAAGATAGATCATTTAAATGATATGTACATAAGAAAATCGATGTATAATTGTTTCTGGAACGTGTTTCTAATGCTAAAGGGTATCGATCGAACTCTCGATATCCTACTCATTCGGGTACGAACGTAGTCATACAAGCATCGCAAGATTGATCACGGGTTTGATCCGTGTCATGACTCGACTGTTAGTTCAGACATTACCATATAGTGTAATTGTTTGAAATAAAAGCAGTGCAGAGGACCAACCTCCTCGTCTTCTACTTTGGTACCGACTTTCTGGCGTGATTTGGAAGGACGAACGTTGATTCAGAATTTGATAATTGTCATGACTGGATCGTCGGTTTTAACGATAATCGGATAGTTTGATTGCAAAAAAAAAAAATAAAATAAAATAAAATAAAATAAAGAGAATGGAACAAAATTCCAATGCGACGATCCATCCGAGAAGATTCGATTTCTTCGACCGCGACTTTGATTCCGACATTTCTGGCGCGTTTCGCTGGTTTTCTTTTGTACGGTCGACTAGGTCGACAGGAGATTGTCTCTCAGCGACTAGCGTGTATTTCTTGACCGTTTCGTATCGAGCCAGTGGACCGTGTGAATGGGGCCTATCTGTGGTCGCCTGTTTGGTGGTTCGATTGATTGTTCGTTGGACTCTGATCGTACGGGCGTGTGAATGAAGCTCGAGCACTCCGTACAGATTTTTTTGCCTTATTATCTTTCTTCATTTTTTCCTCTTTCTTTGTTTATTTTTTCATCGGCAAGATGTACGCGACTTTAATAGAATTTATACGATTGTTTCATTTTATCGACGCGATCGGTCGTCTCGTAGGAAACGCTAGCCACCAATCATATTTCATACATTTTATCCGATTAATTATAGCCAGCTTTCCGGCCGGTCAGTCGTAAAGAATGAAGCTTTCCAATCTCGCCTCTGAAACGGTAATCTAAAGCGATACACGAGTAGGAATCGTCGAAAAGTCATTCCGCTTTCGCTTCTTTTCCCTCGGTCAAGCCAGCTCGTTTATCATCGGTTTAAGCCGTGTGCGTTTGCAGTAAATTGCACTCCACGTTGCACCGTCATGCCAGACGGTGATATAGCGTTTTCCCGCCTTGCTACCGCCAATCAATGCGCCGGAAATTGACCGTCTAACGGCCGTGCACACTGCGTGTACCTTCTTTGTACCTCGTTTTTCCTAGTCAAACGCAAGGTGTTCGAGCGATGCTTTACAGGTGTCCGAGCATAGTGTATCCATGTTTCTCGAAAACCGATGGATCCTCGAAACGATGTAAATTTCTGGTTGAACTGTGTTAAACGAATCGATATAAAAATTTCGATAATAGCGTTACCACGGTGCGATTATGTTTAAAGTTTGTTCCATGCAAAACGATTTGTTGCGATCGACCAGCGATAGAAGCAATTGTACCTAGGTAGAGCTATCGTAATGATACGTTTTTGATGTACACGTATAGCCACGGTTGCGGTTAACGACAGTTCAATGACCTTTTCACTAGAGCTTTTAAAAATCCCGGATACGATAAAGTTGCTTCGAGAATTGTCATTATGGAGGTACAAAGTTTGAATTTTGACGAAACTGAATTCTAACAAAGTCACGGTAAATATGTGAATAGTAGTTTTCGGTAAATCGTTTAGTCAAATTCAGCTTGAAACGACGACTCCGTGTCAGCGTCACGATTTCCACAGTACATCAAGCTGTACATCGAATTACGATACCAGAAACATTCTCAAAAAGACCACCAGACGACCCATCAGTCCGCAAACAAACGTCGTCGTCTGATTACCACCGTCTCGTTACTCTCGCGACACGTTGACAAACTAATCGCGACGGGTCTGTTCGTTCGCGACGTAACTACTTGTCGATTCTCTCACCCGTGATCCACGCTCCTCGCTCTTATTCCTCTCGCTTTAAAATAACTTTCCGCGTCTCGCTCGCGGGCAAAATGTAGAAAGAAAGGATCGAGCCGACGTCAAAGAGAGGAGCGTTCTGTTTGAGATGAGCCCGTTGCGTTCCCCGGCTGATAATATGCGTGTGCACCACGGCCGCGACGTCGTTCGATAAACGTATCGCGCGGAGTTATTTCATTTTCGGCCGAGTCATGTGTAAAATATCAAATAAAACGCGCGCTCTGTTTATTTAAGTGGCCGTTCGTGGCCACGGCCTTGCGGGAGCGGGTGGCGAGCGCGAGGGACCGGATTTTCGACGCTAGGGGAGAAAACGTTAATATCGTGCGCAACCCGCTTTCCAGCGAGTTGCCGGCTTCACAAAGTGAGCGAGTGTTGACACTAGCCGCTCATTCCACCCCCACCCCGCTCTTTGGTCCACCCCTCTGGCCCTTCAGTCAGCCACCCTTTGCCAGTCTGTATCCTCCACCTTCCGCGCGCAACCCTAACGCCGACCCGAACCACCCCCTATGCGACCACATCCGACTCTGTCCTCCTGTTCTCGTTCCTTCCTTTCCTCAGAGAAACAGAAAGAGATAGAGATAGAGAGAGAGAGACAAAGAGGTGGACGAGGAGGTGGAAAATAACTAACCATCCTTCTCTGACATTTTTTTACTCTTTTTCTGTTTTTTTTCTTCTTCCTTATTTTTTATTCAAGCAACGCAAACCTGCTATAATTACTTTCGCACTCTGTTTTTTTCGACGACCAACTGCAAAGCCTCGCACGAAACTGACCACGCAACGATCAATCGTTTCTACGCGAGCGGCTCGTGCGTCGCGAGCGTGCACGAGAACACGCTTCCTTTCGTTTTTCTATCGCACATGGATCGAGGGTGTGGTTTCGGTAGCCCTTCGCCCGACGACTCTCGTTCGCGGCTTTCGCGTTATCGCGTCACAGAGGGGCTCGTTAAACAGTCTTGTGGGCGTCTCTCGAATTTTTCGATTCGATTATGAACGCCTCGAATTAACGAGACCGTGTTGATTACGCGATGTCACGAGGACCGGTCGGATTGCTTCCCAGTCTGGTAGCTTCCAGTCGGTAACATCCAATTACGCGACTTAATTTCTTCGGCTTTGCACGAACTTTCAGGTTGGCGAACGTGCGTATGCAATCTCCGTTCGCGAAGTTCGCGAGCATAAATATACAGGGTGTCGGTGTAACTGGTGGAGCAAGGGGAGAGGGGATGGTTAAAAAAATAAATAACTGAACATGTAGAATAAGACAAGATGTACACCTTCCAGGTAACTTATTTATCGAGCCTTTAAATTATCGAAGCGTGCGATTCATAGTGAAATTCATCAAACAGAGACAGTTACAGATACACGTGCATCTAATGAATTTTCAAACACGATTCTCTCGAAAACGAAGCCTCGTATGAAAAAATTCCATTCTTCGTTTTACGACTTATTTTTTCACGTAGAACCACCCCCTGTCCGCTCGTACCACTGGTTACACGACATCCTGTATGTTCCCCCTTTAAAGCCGCCGCAAAATGGAGTGGCAGCGCGAGCAGCCGGTCGGTCGCGCGCGAGCAGCCAGAAAAATTGAAAAATATATCAAAGCGTCCGTCCGCGAGTTGAAGCATAAATTTTCTGTAGGTATTTGCATAGGTGGAGAGGCGTGCGTTCGCGCGCACAACAGTCGAGCGCTTTCTGTAGGCCTGGCTTAGCAGCGCGTGCAGAAACGAGAGGGCATAGAGGTGAACACAGGAGAGAGGAGGGTTGAGAGGGTGCCGCGGGGTTGGCCGACACGGTCAAAGAAGACGAAATTAAATTAATATAATCTCTACCGGCAGCAGCCGCGCATTCGCCGCGGCAGAGGCAACAAATTATAATGCCATAATTGAAAATGTTCTGTACTGCGTGCGAGCGCGGCACGGTGCCTTCGTGCCCGGCGTGGCACGAAAATTTCAATTTCCCGGTCCTCGTAAATCTGAGGTGAAGTAATTATTGTATTCCGCCAACGCTTTCTTAGACCATTCACACCCCCGTCCCGACCGACGCCGGAGAAAAGCATTTTGCGCGTCAGCTCGACGGCCATGGGCGTAACTAGCGTTAGCTGCTCTTTCCGACCAACCCTTTCGAACAATGCTACCCGTTGGTTTAAACGCCTCGCGAAACTTCGTCGAGTTTTCTGTCTTTGTCGACGAACATTTTAAAGCCGCCTCGGAACCTGTGAATCGTGTTTGTTCTGGCTACTTCTCAAACTTCAGCTTTATACGAATACCCTATTTTAAATATATAATTTAATAAACATTATAAAATTTGGTACAGCATATTTTTTTCAATTCTTTCCAGCCATATGCATGAATTTAACGCGAACTTCACACCAAGCTACTCAGATTGATTACGCCTCGATCGACGAATTCCAGTGCGACAAACAGAACAATCGCCTTTATTCTTCCACCACATTGGATATCGTTAAAGCAATCGTTCTTTGCATACGCGGCTCAAGAACCACGTGGCTCGCAAACCTCGACACGGATTCTCTCGTGTCGACATTTGAATCGGCTCGACCCCTTCGGCAGCGCGAGCGCTTACTGTCTCGGCGGTACGGTCGTTTGTTAGTCGCAGACACCTTTCACGCGGTAGTCACGTTTAATTCCATAATAAGTTTTAACGATACCTCGCTACCATTCACGCATTTCGTAAACGAAGCGAGTTCTTTCTTCTGGTACGATAGACGTCGTTTAAAAAAATCCAGCAGAGTGGGAAGGAGTGGAAACACGAAGTGGAAAATGGAGGGTAGTAGTGGAAGAAAATCGTAGTAAAAATGTCGACGAAGATAAGAAAATATTATTCACGGTTCGCAGGTGTTTAGATCTTTCTCCGTTCATTTTCTCTATCCGACCTTTGCCTTCCTTTGCCTTCCTTTGCCTTCTTTTAGCTCGATATCGTGTAATACCGGTCCGGTTGATCAACCGGCGCAAGACGGAACAGCTAGGCCCGGTATTACGCCAATGAATTCTCTCTCCTTTCGAGAGAGAGTACAACTCTGTTGAAACTTTCCAGCGGCGTTTCTCCTCCGTCCGACGCCCCGTATCCGCGCTGCCCCTCGCGCCGATTAAGCAAATTAAATTTCTCCGGGAAATGGCAACGAAGAAATCACAGGCCGTGCCTTCGTCCCTGCGCGTTTTAACGTCGTTAGTGCTGGTTTCACGCGAGTCGTATCGAACGCCGGTTCGCCTCTGCCGCCGTTTCGAACAGCCGGCAAGAGCAAAAGCGAACCCTGCCGAAAGCGTGTGTGCGCCCCTGTAAGAATGGAAAGGGCGAAAGAACACCGGGCGAAATTTGCCTTTTATTCGAAACTCCGTTACACCAGAGCATTCTATTATCGCCCATGGTATCGAGGCTCGATAAGAAAGTCGACGATCGTCGTTGCTTCTCTTAAAAAAGTTTCTCTCTCATTCTGGAGCGTGACTATTCGCGATTGGACTCGAGTCTAACGCCGAAGCGTTAGCATTCTGGTGAAGTGGCGCTTCTTCCTCTTTCTTCTTATTCTTCTTGTTCTTGTTCTTGTTCTTGTTCTTCTTCTTCGTTGTTTCTGACAGACGATTGCAAGGTCTTTATTTACAGGTTCTTCCAGCCGTAAAAATATGGAAATGTATTTAAAGAAGACTCCACGGTTCGAGATGAATGTATCACGATCGTACCGCGAACGTTTACAGGCGTCGCACGCTAAGACACGTGTAGCGTTAATCGATTATAATTTATACGCGTCTCTCGAGCTCGCGTGTACCTTCTTCGACCGTAGGCGTCGTGGTTTTATTTTTTTATTAGAGCCCAAGAAAGAGAGGAAAAAAAAAAAAATTGCCGTGTTAGCCGCAGTACGAACGGTTTCCCAACGTGGCACTGCTCGGCCTGCGCGCTTGCGGACTCGCCTCGAATTGATTTATCGATCGTTTTCGCGCGACGGCGTTGGCGTTTACCACAAACATTCGTATACAAATGCGAATATAGGTCGTTGTATCGTCGACTCGTAGATTAAACGCATCTACCCTTCGCTCGGCTCTATTATATTCGACTTTTGACTCCTCGTTGGTCCGCTCTGGAACTCGGCTCGTTCAAAATCGTACCTCTCGGAAATTCGAATATGAAGTTCCACTTACGCCGTTTATGAATCGCATGCGAAACTTTGCGATCCGGTCAATTGCAAATATTCACGAAAATGGTTAACCGTGTAAAAATGGACAATTACAGAAATATATTTAAAATCGTTCAAGTCCAGGTTACATTATAAAAATTAATCCTTGCGTCGCGAGAAAATAAATTCCCTTTCTGTACTTCTGTCACACGCGAAATTAATTCAACTCTCAACTTCGAGTGCAGATCGCAAAGGGAAACGAAGGTGTAAAACGGAAGAACGAATTTATGGAACGATTATTGGATGGGCGAAGGAAGGCGAAAGAGAAAGAGACTGTTGTCCGGCCGGTTTACGAGGCGACCAGTGAGACGAAGCACGTGCTGAAGGAAAGGCGCGACGACAAATTCAATTTCGCGGAATTAGCCGACGGTACATGCAAATTGGCACGAAATGAACTCTGTTATATTGTATTAGGCGTCCAGCTGGAATTTCGAAGGGAAAACAGAGTGACGGCCGTCGTGGGGACGAGATAATTGAGGACTGAGACATGCAGATCCGCTAATGAGAGGGCTTGTGTCGCCGAACGCAACCGCCGCGGTGTCTTTTCTTCTCTCTTTTCTCTTTCTTTTTAACCGGTCTTTCTTCGTTCTTTTCCTTCTTTTACGTGGCCGGTAGAACTCTTCCTTTTGGCCGCCGTTACTGCTTTTCTGTCCCTTCCTTCGGTGGCTTTCCGGTTGGTCGAACGGCCAACCTTCTCCTCTTGTCCACCGCGAAACGTTTCTTGGCGTACATTTAAATTTCATAGGGATCCCTACGCAGCCATTCGTTCGTCGCGAATTCACGATCCTTCTTGATCTTGCCACGGCCCCCAACCCTGTCTCGTCCTCTTCCCGTTTCGTCGTTCGACGATCTCTTTTGAATTCGTCGGAACCACCGCGAATGAGTAAGCAGTGCTGTCCTTAAGAAATTACGACGATCCGTCGTCCACGATGGCTGACGATTTTGCGCGCAGCCTCGTGCGCCACTCACGCGGGGGATTATCAATTGAAATCTGCCTTAAGCGGCGCACCAGTTACAAGCTTGTTAAGAAACTTCGCCGCCATAAATTTCGGCAACCGTTTCCACGATTTGCTTATAAGCGGTTATTCGTCGTGACGGAGAAGAAGCGGTCCCGGCTACGATTTAATTAACGATTTCTTTCGACGGCGCCGCGGGAAGCCCGTCGGCGCTTACAAACCCTCCTTTCATAACATTTTTTCAACGTGACCAATCCATGGATCCCGCTTCGCTTGGCAGGAAAGTATACATTCGGAGGACAAGAAGGTCTAAATGTTTGGATACTTTTTTCTTTCATTTTTGTTTTGTCAGCTCGTGTTTCGAAGAATGAAAAGAACGAAAATTATACTTAAAGATCTTTAATGAGAAACAGGAACTTTTTTAAAACAATAATTGGATGAACTAGGTACGCGTACAGAAATAGAAAGCAATATTTGAACATTTTTTCCACCGAAAAGCAAGAAAAACTTCTAGGTTCCGTGCTTTTAAAACTCGGCAAACATTTTCACCTCACAGAAGGCAGAAAACGAAATACAGAAAACGGAACAGAAAACGCAGGTAACGACACGAGTTTGTTCTCATTAACCAGGCCGATCGTTTAAACGATCCAACCGGTTGAAAAATGAACCCATTAGAATTTTCATGATATCTGCCCGGGTACTTGGCCAGCCTTTTATTCGCGCGATCTGTTCCCCACGGTACTTTCGTTTCTGTCTTCGAGGGGGCGAGGTGGCCACGGCATCTTGAGATTCCAGATTGGCCACGTCGATCTCGCATTAGTTTCGTGGCTAATTAAAACAGGTAATGCCAGGTACGTACACGCACACAGAGACCAGCCGCTTGGTCGACCGGAAAGAAAAGGGTACAGAAAAAAGAAAAAGGGTGTGAGAGCGAGAGGGACGTACCGCACAATATCTTGAGAACCCGCCCTAACCCATCTACGGGACTGTGAGAGGCGAGTTGTACGCCGGGGCTGTCTCGTGCGTTAATTAGCGACCAAGATCGCGCGTTTATTTCGACCGTGCTAATGAGTATTTGAGTAATGTCTCCTCGTCTCTCTCCCCTGTTCACCGCGCGATCCTGACGTTGACGCAGTTCTTTGCCTGAAATAAATTAACAATTACCACGAAGGTGGGTGGCTCGAATGCCGAGATAAAGAATAGAGGTCGTCAGGGGCAGACGGGGCGAGAGAAGCGACGTTAATGGGGTGAAAAGTGCAAGAGTATCGGCGATCACCGAATAAAGATAGGTAAAGGTTGCTTCTTTTTTTACCTTCGTTAGAAAGTATGCGTAGTAAATAATGCAATGAGTACTGTGAAAAGTTCAACTGGTTCGACCAACGTGTGGAGATATTTTTTCATACGTTCTACTTCTTTTGATATTAAAATTTAAAGATACAGAACGTAGATTTTCGATAATGTAGCTCACGTTGCAATGTTTCAAGAATGTTACCTCGAACACCGTTACCGTTACAGGGCTTATCGAACTTACCAACTTCCACGCTCAACATTTTGTACCTTCGAGGATGTACCGAAAGCGGGTCAGAGATTTTCGAAGGGAAATTCGGATCAGCCGGATTCGGCGTTTGGTGAATCCCGCTCGTGAAAATTACACGATCCATACACATTTGCATGCTAATATGATTTCCAAGATCCACTCAGCACGCTTTGGCAGATCAGTAGGGGTTTCCACGTAGCCGTGTTCTGCTATCTTAGCTTCGGCCATGGAAACTCGACGATGGCGATATAACGCTTGCACCGGCGTCGTAGTTCACCAAGTAGCAGTGGAATTGGAAGGAAGGTAATTCACGAATAGCTGATTCAACGTTTCCACGGTGAGCGCGTTGCGTTTAAACGAACGTTCCTCGTCCCTGGAATTCACGCAGCCGTGTCGTACCTTGTAGTCTCGCCAATTTTTGTTCGAAGAAGACGATAGCGGTATCTGATGACGCGGTATGGACGCGTTCGTTCACTAATTTCATTAGAACGCAACGAACGAGCTTCCTCCTCATGCTTGATGACTTTTTTTCCGCGAAGTACGCGGACCTGCGATCGATAATTGTTCATTTCGGTTCGCTTCTTTCTCGATTCGTGCCCTCGTAAGCGGCACTTGGCCGAACAATGCGTGACATCTCAAAGGAAGAGCGGTTCGTGGAACGAAAATTACGTGCATCGAGACTCACGGGCCCGTAATGCGCTTCAGTTTCATGAGCGTCAAGCATCGAAGACTCACTTGCGTGTGTGACAGGGAAAAAGGTCGCACGCGTTATCATTGAAATACCTTGGAGCGGAAAAAAGGGGGCTCGGTGGCTCGTGCAGTCACAGGCGGAACTCATCGCGGCAAGTTAATTTGCCAAGAGGCTCTTTCAACCCCCTGCCCATCTCGTGCGTGGTTACGAAGAAAAAATCAACAGTGTTTCCCTTCGAGAACTGTCACGCGCTTCGATTTACCTTTCCCTTCGTAATGAGTTTTCCTCGATGCGAGCGTATATATTTTGTGGAATTTATTCTTCGAAGTGTTACGGTATTATGAAACATATCTTCAATATAGTTTCTTTCGGATGGAAGTTTCGCTTGTTTAGAGTTTAAATATTTGCTAATTAAATATGTAGTTTAAATATTGGAACATTCAAATTATATCAATGTTACCGATCACATATCTAAAGAAGGTTGCACCGAATTTTCGACGAACTTCAGGACGATGCGAGGGGCTAAGAAGCTTTCGAATTTCAACCACGAAATTCTGAAACAGCACGAATTCATTCCGAAATACATCCTCGGTTAGGAAGTTTCGTCGAACTGGCGTCTTTGGAGTTGGAGAAATTTCGACGGAGAACTCTGCCAGATTTTTCCCCGTGATTTGTCGAGAAAGTATCGGAGAAAAAGGGTCTCGCGCTTGCTCGCTCTTTCACGAAAAGGCGAACGCAGTTTCCCGGAAGATTAATTCGCCACGGGCCAGCAAATAAGTGGAAAGTAGGCCGGTCCAACTTCCTACTGCTGTTCGTTCCGATATTTCGAATCCCCGTACCGTGTCTTTTTACCCTTTCTAACTGAAGTACCAAACTAATCCACTGTCCCTTAAAATCTGTTAACGTCCGCTAAATCTTTCAAGAGGAATCGAGTCGTGATTACTAATTGCAAATACGAAACTACGAATCGTAAAGTTTCAATGTAGATTTCACTTCAAAGTGACGTCAAAAACCTTACAATCCACCAGCATATTTTAAGCGTTGAAGATCTAAAGAGACCCAACTGAGAAAAACTTAAAGTAGGTCAGTGCTATTCAAGGTAAGCACCAAAGCTTAAGAAGTTACTCCTATTTTAGTCCAGCGTTCATTTATTGATTTCTCTCTTTTCACTAATGTCACTTCAATGCAAAATTCAGTGTTCCAAAAAAAGAAAAAAAAAAAAAAAAAAAA